>QNUK01000220.1:357500-560000 GCA_013621035.1 Clarias magur
CAAAAGAGAAAACAAAATGCACGTGCAAGCCTGCAAGCAAGATTTCCTTGTTGTGTTGATCAGAATGCCGGTTAAATAGCTGGACTGAGGCAAAAACAGCTTTCATTTCACACTCACCGCTCCTGCCCCGATGGTCTTCTCGGCGGCGTAGACGGCTTTGCCGCAGCGGGGACACACGTCGGAACCGCCGAACTTCTGGGCAAACTTGGACGTGTTCTGGTTGTTGGTGGGCTGGTGTGGCCGATCACTGTTGAGATCAAAGACAAATTCAAACATTTTCATGCGATGGTAATGAGTTTGATGCGCTTGTATTTTGTTTGATTTTTAAGTGCACAGCTCACGTTTCATGCTTGATTCCCAGAGACTCTCCTTTGTCCATGCTCAGCGTTCCTGCACCCGCACCGTAGCCGTAGCCTTTCGGCCCGTATTTCTTGCCGTAGCAGGACTTGCAGTAGACTTCGTTTTCATGGGTGGCCACAGTAGTGCTATCTAGGTTCTTCCGGCACACCACTGCCACCAAGAAAGGGAAATTTAGTGATGTAAAAGTCAAAAACTTAAAAGAAATTAAAATAAAAGTACAAAAAGTAAAAGAAATAAATCCAGTATTAAAATTGGCAGCACGATGGTATAGTTGTTAGCTCTGTCACGTTGCACCTGCAGAGTTTGCATGTTCTCCCCCTGCTTGGTGGGTTTCCTCCCACAGTCCAAAGACATGTAGATTAGGCTAAATGGCGTTCCCAAATTACCCATAGTATGTGAGTGAATGTATGAGAGTGTGTGTGTGTGTGTGTGTGTGTGTGTGTGTGTGTGTGTGCCCTGCGATGGATTGCCCTGTCCAGGCCCCCCGTGACCCTGAATACAGGATAATGCAGTATAGAAGATGAATGAGTGAGTATTAAAACTGCATTTTTCCCCATTCCAATAGATGCTAAAACTTCATACAGCGGACAGCTACACTAGACTTGTTACAGTCTACGTGCTATGCCAGCGACTAAAACAGTTACCGTATCGAACTCATTTATTAGTGTTTTTGTCGTAGTGTTTTCTAGCAACTTCATCGACTAGGATGCTTCATGTATTGTTTTAATTCCAGATCACTGATCTTAGAATTTATGCTAATCACTCGTTAGCGTTTTGGCTGGACTAACTAACTAAGCATGGGAGGCTAGCAACTCCAGCAGTTTGTTTTGCAAAACAATTTGTTAGTGTCTTCATTGTATGCCTGCTAATCTGATATTTTCAGCAAATTAGTCAGCATGTATACAGGAAAACAGCTACTTTTATTAGTGTCGTGCTAAGCTAGTTTTAATCGTTTTAATTTAATTTTTTTTTTTTACAAATTTTTGGGGATGTTTTTCCTGATTTTCTCCGTAATTTACTAGTCACTTCCCACTCTGCATTACTCCCCAATCGACTACTACTAATCTACTATTAAGGGAACTACAAGTCAGGGAGGGCCAAAGACTATCACATGTGTCCTCCAAGCCATGTGACGGCAGCCAACCGCATATTTTCGAACTGGTACCGCTGGGACCAGTGCAACACTCAGAGGACACTGCTATCCGGCTCCTTTCACTAGCATGAGCTCAGAGATGCCCGTGATTGGCTTAGATTGGCCATGGTTGACGTGAGAGGGCTGGAGTGCCTCTCCTCTCAGGAGAGCTCGGCCAATCAGCTCTATCCAGGCTCCCGGCTGCGAAAGGGGACCGCATCACCCGGAAATCAAACTCGCATTCATGTTACCGCTGCACTACTCGGGGGCACCAGTTACAGTATTTAATCAATTTGTTAGGAGTCTTAATTGTGGGTTTGCTAGTCTAGCATTTAGTTAGCATGTTAGCATTTTTTTAGGGTAGGCTAACTATTTAGGCAACTATGTTTTCATGTGTATTTATTGTAGGCTAGCTATTACACTACTTTACACTACTACACAATTAATTGCTCTCTTTGTTGTGAACCTGAATGAACTAGCTAAACTGCTAGCAGGCTGTTACTCTGTTTTTCTCAGGGGCTAACTACTCCATTAGTTACTTAAAATGTGTGTTTGTCTTTGTAGCTCCAGCAAACAATATTTAAAAGTTGTATTTTTTGTTGCAGGTCTACCTCTTTAGTAGTTATCCTAGTTTGCTAGTGTATCTCGAGATATTTGAGCAGTTACAGAAACTTAGCATGGTAAGGGAATGTAAAATTGCACAATTTGACAACGGTTAGTCAAGGATTATAATAGGTTTTTGCCATGTGGTTCACCCTTGTTGTTCGCAGTTCTGTAAATTGTGTCCTGGTGGCTCAACATCCACTTCCATATAAGGAGGGCAGAAAAACGTCCTGCATTCCAAGCACATCCTGAAATCCTCACATTTTATGAGATAAATATAGGAGTAGGTTTACGAGAAACCATTAAAAGTCCTCGCAACTTTCACGCACATTCCTTTTAGAACCATGTCATGATTCTGTCCTGCATTCCACAGCATTCTAGCCGATTCCACAAGGCATCATGTTGTGGCTTTTGTTTGTGAACTCCAGAAATATGTAGAGTTTGATAAGATCAAGCTGTCTGAAGCGCAGCTCCTCAAGCCACTACAGTTTTTTTTTTTTTTTTAATAGTCGTTTGGTTCATTTTTTAAATCAGAACTGAAATTCAGTTCAAAACGCCTTGTACAAACTTCACATTATCTAAAATGTTGTCTAAAATACCCGGCTGCCATTGATGCAGTATATATGACGTCACTGCAGGCGTCTGCAGACAATGGATAAGGAACTCCAGAGGAGGAACTGTTGCCTGATGGACAGGAACATCAGGAGGTGCAGAAAGATTGTGTTTCACTGCACTCTGTGTACCGAGTGCTAAAAAACACTCTCTCACTCGTTCATTTTCAATACCGTACTTATCCTGTACAGGAAGCCCTATCCCAGGGGCACAAGGCGGGGTACACCCTAGACTGGCCAATCCACTGCAGGGCATGCATGCACGCACACACACACACACACACACACACACTATATATATATATATATATATATATTACGGGAAATTGTGAACAGCAATTAGCCTAATCAGCATGTCTTTGGAGTGCGGGAGGAAACCGGAACACACAGAGACGACCCACCAAGCACAGGAAAAACATGGAAACTTCACGCACACAGAGCTGAGGCAGGACACAAGCCTGGAGGTGCAAGGCCACAGTGGTACACAGAGTGGAGCGATGAGGCAGAGTTACTGTTATCACCCTGAAGCACATCCATTGAGTTTTATGCCTCTTAAACCACCAGAAGTTGCTAACAATATTTTCTTGCTTCATTTTAAAGTTTAAAAAAAGTACAGCATATGTATATATTAAAGATGTAACACACATATACACAGTATATATGCATTATGTATACAAGTTACATTTAATGGTGTTAGAACAAAACAAGTAAGTTCCTCTTATCAATTACATCATAGCAGTTGCCTAAGAACAGTGCACAGCTTCACTTTCTTTCTCACTCATAAAAGGTTAATTAAATTCAATTCAATTTTATTTCTATAGCGCTTTTAACAATGGTCATTGTCTCAAAGCAGCTTCACAGAAATGAAAAGAAGACTTATGGAAATGTATATACGTGTAAGAAAAATGTGACTAGATAATGAGATCGTCCCTGATGAGCAAGCCAAGGGTGACGGCGACAGTGGCAAGGAAAAACTCCCTGAGATGGCAATAGGAAAAAACCTTGAGAGGAACCAGACTCAACAGGGAACCCATCCTCATCTGGGTGATAACAGATAACAGAAATTGTATAACATCATGTGTGTTATGCAGATGAAGTTAATTTAAATTAACACAAAGTCCAGTTCAGCACAGGGATGAGTCAGCAGGTGCAGAGGGCAGATGGGGGTCTGGATCACTGGGTTAATAAGCCCAAACCTTACAATGCCATCACAAGGACTTTCCCATAGCAGAAAACAGCTATAAAGCGCTGACACTAGAGACTCCTTCCTTAAATGTTAAATAAATACCATGACCAGATTAAAAAAAAAAAAAAAATCTGGTCATGGTTAGCATTAGACTATGTACATGACCTGCCATAGGTCAGAAGGGGCACGTTTATACTTTTGGTATTTTGGTATTATCTGGCGACAGATACCCTCCACACACTGGAGATATATCCGGTGTTTCTGTAGCAGTTACTTAAGGGGTCATGGTGCCATTGTCATTCACGCACTATGGGCAATTTAGGAATGCCGATTAGCCTAATCTGCACATCTTTAAACTGTGGGAGGAAACTAGAGTACCTGGAGGAGACCCACCAAGCACACATGGGTATCTGTGCTTGGTAGGCAAACTCAAGACACGCAGACCTGAGACATAAATCGCGCCGAGACCCTGGGGGTGCAAGGCCACAGTGCTAACCACCAAGCCAGCGTGTCACTGCAAATGAATACAAGCCTGCACTAATGTCAGAGCTGCTGTTACGGGAAATGACACAACTTCAAAACCAGGTAAAAATAAAAGTGAACTCACAACACAGGAAGCATGATCTATGAAAACTCTGTCCATTGCACTGAACTTCCTCCGCGAAGTAAACGGTCTTCTGGCAGCAGCCACACTTGTTTCCACCCCCAAGAGGCATCCTACAACACACACACACACACACACAAAGATATGTTATCTGGGTTTTAACTGAGACCAAAAACTTCCTCCAAAGAATATTTTTAATAACTGTGGATTAAATGTTCCTAGCCAGAACTGCAGCGAGAAGAGCTTCCCGTTTCTTGAGAAAGCTTCTTCGTTTTTCAGTACAGTTTTTAACTCTCGTAACTCAAAAAGGAAAAATGCACACAAGTATTTCCTCTGTCCTAATCATGTGACAAACAGATCTGAACAATATTAGTTTATCATTTTAATCTAAATAGCATTGATTTCTTCTGTCTAAAGCTAGCTAAGCCTCAGTTGATTCCAAACTTCACAGACAGGAGTATGCTAAACGATAAAAGCTAGCTAGCTAGAATATTGAGTGTTAAACTGGACTGCAACAAATCTGGACAAAGCCTCTGTGCTATAACCGGTAGGTTTTCTGAAGAGTAGGTTTTGAAGCTCAAAGTTGCCTCGCTGGCAGCCAAAATCTCCAGTTAGTCCATACATGGAGAAATGGGTGATGAGAACGGAGCCTGGCTGTTGATTGGACGACGCCTGTTTACTTCAGTTAATACAAGCTAGCTAGGTTAGCTTTAGCATGGCAAAAATGCTAACGTGGCTAACGTTACTTTGCATTACTACAGTGATTGCAATTGTAGCCGGTTAGCTAAAGTGTTACTTAGCAGACACATAGCAGTTTGGCAGCTATATTGCAGATGTCACTCAAATCAGAGACACCCTCAATTATGCAAGGTTTATTAATTAGCTTAATTTAATTTTGATTGATGAGATATGTATTTAAAAAAAAATCCTTCTGCTCAGGTGTCATGTAGCTACGGAGACAGAAACTGTTTGTAGCAGATTGTAAACATGTTCATTTTTCTTGGACATTTTAACGTTTGTTGGGCTTTATGGGGATTGACTCACTTTTAGAGCCACCTGGGAATTCGAGGAACTCATGTTTCAGGACAAATCTGAAACAACCAAGCCAGCACAATGAAAAGCTGGAGTATAAACAAATATTTAGCAAATCCCACTGTGACATGCCGGAATGTTCTCGTATAACAACGTGACATTTTCTCCCAGCTTTTGTCCTTCTCTCTCTCTCTCTCTCTCTCTCTCTCTCCTTCAGATTAGCTCAGTGAGGTAATCATGGGTCTCGACGGACACCATTTTCTAGTCTTCCTTTTACGCACGAGCTAGTGTGCTAACTAGCATAAGTGTTGACAAGCTTGTAGATTAACATTATTTTATTTTATGGGCTGGCTTGTGTAGAAACAGAGAGTTGGAGTAATTGACAACTTTGAACATTTGGTTATGAACCTATTCATACCATCAACCACAAATCCCAACAAAGAAACAAAACGCAATAATGACTATTGGTGACAAAGCATTTTTTTTTTTTTTTAGCGTTTTCTTTTTGTAAAACATACTTAGAAAAACAAAAAAAGGTAATTAAGCTACTATTTTTGTCATGAAATGAAATGTTGGCCTAGTGGACAAAAATAAATACCCCCCTTACATCAAATTCACTTAATCAACTAAATAAAAGTAGGTGAGAAAGAACAAAATCCATCTTTTATATAATTACTTGTATAATGATTCTGAACCTGGGGTAGCATTTAGCCTCTGTATCACTTGAAAACCAGAAAACTGTCCTGTTCTTGGCACAAAGTCTGCAAAAATCATTATTTAGCTGCTTAAAGATTACCGATGGAGGTTTTTTTTTTTTTTTAACCACAGAATGATGAAGTATACAACGCGTAGGTTAGCATTATCCTATGCTAATGGCACAAAAAATCTATTAAAAATCTTTCAGATCTATTTATTTAAAGTCTATTTATTGTATTAATAATTGATTTTATATCTCTAAAAGATTGTGACGAAGTTTTTTTACTGAGAACCTACTGTATAAAAACATGTAAACTCTGCTGTCCTGAAGATGTTGAAGAGCTTAAGGATTACAGCTTCATCTCTGACTGATACTGGAGACTCCTTATGCAAACATCTCCAGAAAGAATACGTTGGCGATTAAAATGTGATTGAGTGGAGTTTAATAGTAAAATCAAAGTGCTTTGACTTTAAACAGGTTGGATGAAATTGTTTCACTTCCGTTACACCTTCATGGTACCTGACGTTTGTTTTAGTTTTGAGCTACAAGCTTTTCTTTGTCGTTCTGTTGCTTACACTGGTTTGGTAAACCTGAGCCATAATGAGCTTTATAATTAGCCTCTCCCTGAGTAAACAATGATGTGTTTGAGCAGGAAAACCATATTACATGGGCAGGGCGTAGGGCTCTCCAGAAGTGTTAACCGCTGAGCTACGCTCCAATGCACAAGAATTCATGGTTCTGGAAAATTCTTCCTGAGATACCATCATCAAGTGTTGCAGGCGAGACAGGACAAGTCACACGTCACCTACGCAGGCTGTTACACAGCACAGAGTCAAAAAGTGTAAAAGGTCTCGAGTAGACAAGGAAACTTTCATTTATTAACTAACTTGTAAAGCACTGAACCTATGTGCTCTGGGATCTTTAAAAAAAAAAAAAAAAGTTCTTAAAAAACATATACACACAACTCCCCAAAAGTCTGGGTGTGTTCTGCTCGCTCTGCAGCATCATAGGGAACACAAAGCAAATTCCTGCCCGGTAATAAGAGAAGACCAGAAACCAAATCATACCTGTAGTGCTTGAGAAGATCAGGCTGGGAGAGAAGAACAGGCGTGTGAAAAGTGTGTGAGAGAGAGCAAGCAAGAGCCAGGGGATCGGCTGCTCTGAAACTCGGCCTGCTGGAGCTCACTTCCTTCTACTCAGAGTTTTGTGACCAAAAAAAAAAAAAAAAACCCAGACAGAAGTGAAGTCAAGTTTTTTTTTTTTTTTTTAGGGTGAGACACTACAGAAATACTGCCCCCTGATGGAATTCCCAGACTTGGTGATTCATATTAAGGACAAGCTGGTTAATCTGTTCTAGGTGTACTATTTATCCGAGTGGCGTTCAAATCAAAGAGGGACAATTGAATGGGCAGGATAACAGTTTTAACAAGTGTAAAAAAAAAAAACACCCTTTATTTCTCTATATAATCCCCGGCTAAAGGGACTAAAGCACTTATCCCAGCATTACACATTAGTGCTTGGATACCATCAAGATAGAAAGGTTTCTCAGGCCGCTCGAGCCACAGTCGCAGCGCCTGTCTGCTGGACTCCTCAAAGAAATGGTTTGGAGCGAGGTCAGGACTGTACGGAGACGTGGCACCAACTCCCAGCTCAATTCCTGTCATGTGCAAGTGGTGTTGGTGAATGATTACATGTACGTGACTCCTACAGACAGACGCTCATCTTCCGCAAGTGGACGCTGTCGAATCACCAGTCGGGATCGTCATTCATGGGCGGATGCCTTTTAAATGTTTGCGCCGTTCTGAAAGTCTCATCACCGTACTGCACTTGAAGTACGTATGTACTTCTACATGTACTTAGTATGATATTCTGTAAATATCAATCAGTTTTCACCCATTCACCAGAAATTTCATCACAAATCATGGTTTGACTTGAACAACTCCTACAGTACTAAGTGTAGGTACTATAATCTGGACTCAGATTACTCATTACTTGTTTAGTGAACTTAAAGATCGGAAGATACCATCACTGACGAGCACGACCACACCCAGCTTTACTGTGGAATCCGCTTGGACACACTGATCTGCCTTTTCGCGTAAAAAACTAAAACAAACCACAAAAATCACAGACTCCTGATTTAAGACTCAGCACGGCTACACTTCCATCACAAAATGTCGGAATATACCACAGCACAAATGTTCACTGAGAAACAAGTCCCGAGACAAACAAGACCATATTTTAACCATTTTATTGAAACTCGTATTGATTTCATCTTGAACAAGACTGATATAAAAAGGACAGACAAACAGATGAGATGGAAAACACAAAATAATGGAGTCGATATTAATCATTGTGTAGGAAGTCTGAAGAAAAATAATGACACCAGGTGGGGGTTGAATTAGGGATGACATTAGAAAACTGGCACATTGGGGGGAAATAAAGCAAGTGTTTAAAATGTCAGAATTTTAAAAGCTTTACAGCAACAAAGCACTGACTGTTTATTCGGGACAGAATTTAAAAAATGCTTCACAAGAAAAGCATGTGTACACGTGTGTGTTTTTTATTTTTTATAAATAAGTACAGACTTTGATGTTTCTTCACTCTGCATACTGAGGTGTGTGTGTGTGTGTGTTTGAGAGGGGAGGGTGGGAAACAAAACCGAAAAAACAAAACAAACAAAAAAAAAAAGACAGGTTTCTATGGGTCGTCGCCGTTCACGCTGTCGCCGTCATCCTCGCCTTCCTCGTGTTCTCCCTCTTCCTCCTCTTCTCCGTCCTCTTCCTCGTTCTCTCCTCCGATACTCTTTGCCTGAAACGGACAAGTGTGCACATTCGCTTTAGAGTTTTTATATTAACTTTAAAAGCCTTTTCAATCATTTGGGCTTTACACTACTGGATATTTGTTAAAACTAAAATCATGCAAACTTCTTGACATTTCAAGGATCCATTGAAAGCCACTGCTGTTACTCCCAAGTAAATTGGAAAAAAAACATTTCTGAACATTAGGGGGGAGATCTGCAGCACTAACTGGACTGCGGCTGCGCGTGTACTCTGTCACTCATCATCTATACTGCTTTATCCTGTATACAGTGCCAATGCATCACAGGGCACACACATTCACACACTTCAGGCAATGTGGGAACGCCAGTTAGCCTAACCTGCATGCCTTCAGACTTTGAGAGGAAACTGGAGTATGATGGAGGAAACATGCAAACCCAGAACCTGGAGGTGCAAGGAGACCGTGCTAAGCACTAAGCCACCATGCTGCCTTGTGTATGTACCGAGTCGCTATGAAGACCCAGGAGTTACCCCTACAGTAAACTCCCCAGTGTTGATTACATCAATTTGACCCCAACTGGACTCATCCAAGCACTGCTGGCTGTTATTTCAACACTGGGGAATTTGCTCCGTATTCATCATGACCGAGTGTGGGAGAGTTTTCTGACCTCCTCCTCTTCCTCCAGGAGATCTCCCTCTTCATCAGAGTCATTGATCTCCTGCTCCTCTCGTTCGCGCTCCTTTTTACTGCTCGAGTGCTGCTGAGATACTTCGCCGACCTCCGCCTTCACCACCTTCCCGTCTGCAGCCACAGAGAGATTAAAATAAAGCAAATAAATGAGCAATCCCATCATGTTGTGAGTATGAGCACCAGAGAGAAAACTTTCCTAAAAGCTCCGAATTAAAGAACAAAGAAACCCTTAGCTAATACAAGAGAGTTGTTTTACTAACAATGAGGTTTAAAAATTTGACTCGACTTCCAAATAGATGAAAATTAACATGATGTTGGGGGGAATCAGATATGCAGGACAAAAGAAATCATTTTAAAACTACCTGATGAGATGAAAGGAACCAGTACCTGATTTCTTGCTGTGATCTTTCTCCATGCGCTCTAGACTCTCCAGGAGATAATCCACTTTGTGTTTGATCTGAGCCAGTTCTTTCTTTATGGTCTGAATGTCGTCTGTTTTAACTGCAGCGCAGATGAACAAGTCGAGTTACATAATGACTAAGGAGGATGATACAAGGGTATAAATGTACAAGTGTTATGATGATATGAAACTTTGAGGAACATGTGAATACGGTACTGTACTGACTGGCTCGCGATGAAGAGCGCTGGCTGCTTTTGGAGGAAGAGGAGAAGCCGGACTTGGTGCGTCGGCTTCCTCCTCCGCTCAGACTGACCCGCGCTCGCTTGGAAGGGATGACGGCTCGAGAGAGGGGTGGAGGAGGAGGGGGCACGCGGGACGGGTACGCGTACATCCTGAAAAATAAAGATGAAGATATTTACGCAAACATTTTTGGGAAACTGTGCTGCTTGCATAAATCAAGTCAAATATGAGAGAAAAACTAAATACAAAATATGCAATATGCTATTATTCCTGAGAAACTCGACATAAATTCCTACCTATAGTACTGTTCAGAAGTCTTGGGCAACAGATCTTCAGTACAAACTTTATACGTTTACCATGCCTGCATTATGTATAAACCCATTCAATATTTCCAGTTAATGAATAAATAACATTGCAGAAAAATATTTGCATGCCTGTAAAGAAAGTACATAACTGACGGTTTTTAGATGGCTGGGCATTTGTATTGGGCATGAAAATAGATAGGGGTGACCTCAACGTTACCAGAATAACTTATTCTCCAGCACACTCAGTAAAACCTAACAGCTGTTTTATTTGTAAAATTGCACACATACTCCGATACTACTGATTATTTTTAAGTAAACTGACTGTTTTATTGTTCATATGACCTTTATAGAATTTTCGTTAATGTAGAAATGTTTTCAAAGGCATCATTGCTTATGACTCTCCCGCCCCCCACTTAGGGTTTACTGAGCATGCTGAAGAATACGAGTTCCTTTGTCACACTTGCTCCTGTCTATTTTTATCTCCTTTTAAAAACCGGTCCGTCATGTAACATACTTTCTTTACATGCATGCAAACATTGTTCTGTAATGTTAATCAATTTTAAGTTACATTTGGAAATATTGAATAGTTTGACAAAGATACAGACATGAACATGTGTAACAAAATGTGTACTAAAGACAATATGGTGCCTAAGACTTGTGCATGTGTACAGTATATTACCGTTATAGATTGCAGTCTTTGGCTTTTTTTTTAAATTTTTTTTAGATTATATAATAAACCTGAAAAAAAAAAAAAAAGCTAAATGAAAAAAGCAAAATGTAGAGGGGTACAAACTGTGTGTACATGTAAAATTTGAGAAATTCCAATTTATTTAAAGCACAAATAAAAAATTTGCATGTTAAACAAAAAAACAAATGCAAAACTTACATTGAGGATGAAGGAGAAACAAAAAGTTAATAGATTTAACAGTATAATGAAACTTATATGCACCTATGCAAATAAATGTAAAAAACAGAAATGCTTAAAAATGTAAGCATCAGTCATCAGTGATTTCAAGGTCAAACGATGCTCTACCTGTCGTAGTAATCTCTTTGGAAATCGTAGTCCAGCTCAAACGTGGAGCTGCTGTGGCACAGAAACAGGAATAACAATGAGTGAGAAATCAACAACAACAACCGGCTTCAAACCAAGAAAGGAGGATGAGCAGAGGTATGACGCACCTGTACATATCTCCTGCTGGACGTTTGGTGGTTTTCGATCGGTGAGGTTTGGGCTCGCCTGCCAGATTGATATCTTAAAGTGACGAGAAAGCAGCGATTAATTAAAGATTAGAGCAATAATCAGACTAATAAAGAGATTTGTGCATTTATACATAAGAAGTTATCCGCTGATATGGGATTTGAAATTCGTGAGAAATTTCAAATTTATTTCAACGATGACTGTTTTTACAAAATTACTAGTGTAGGGAATTTATTTATATGAATTTACTAACACACATTTATTCATAAGAAGTTGCTAGTATGGATTCAGAAGTTACTAACTTTTATAAACTTATTTGTTCGAAGTTACTAAATGCTAAATTCATAGTATACAGAACGCAAGTAACCAATACAGCCAAATTTAAAATCGATTTGAAAGCCGTTACACCCCCATGTAAATGTATTTGCGTTATCTGGATTGTTTGTTTATCTGCAAATATTAATTTTACCAAGAATTTGGAAAAAGTTAAGGAATTAATTCAGTCACATCCTCAGATTTAGCTGCCTAATGTACCAAAAGATGCACAAACATCATTTCACACTCGGATAGTTAAAACTTTAAAACTTGAGGTGTTTCGCCTTTCATGGGTCATGACAAGTGCCTGGACATTTTACATGGCGGGTGTCAAATCTTGTTCGGACGCTGCTGATCTTGTCATACAGTAAATCACTATATAGCGAACATAGATTAGAAACTTTCCACATCTCATGACTGAATGATCAATCCTCAGTGTGAAATGAAAAACCAAAAAACCGGGGCATGTTCTCGTTCACACCTAGGACTTGTCCGACGATCATGCGTCCGTCTTCTCCGTCCACGGCAGCCCGAGCGTTCCTCTCGTTCGCGAACTGGACGAAAGCGTAACCTTTGTGGACGGAGCAGCCCACGATCATGCCGTACTTGCTGAAGATGGCCTCCACGTCGGCTTTCGTTACCAGCATGGTGTTCAGGTTCCCAATGAAGACGCGCGAGTTCAGCGAACGAGGGTCCGTCTTATTGGTCACGTTGCTGGCCATCGCGCTTGGGGAACGGCTGAAGTAGCACATGGCAGACAAAAAAAAAAACTCCATTGTTCATACAGAAATAAAAAGTCAACACATATTGGCTAATAACAATCACCATTTTACTGACTTTAGAGAACAGCTGAAGCTATTTACACACATTATGATGATTAGATTTATATCACAGTGCAAGTCTGAGTGTTGATGATAGAATCACAGCATTTGCCAATTTGAACATTCTACCGTTTCTATAGTAACATGTCATTCACAGGGTCTTGGAAATTTTATATGATGAGGCAAATTATTTTCTAAAGAGGCATTTACTGTAAATTATAATGGAAGGAGTCTCCAGTGTCACGGTTGTAAATTTTGCAGTCTTTAGAGCTGATTACCATAACTGATATCAGAAACTAACAACCGTGATTATAAACAATCAACATACTCATTAACAAATAAAGATTTTTTTTTTTCAGCTACAAGACCACAAACATGCTATGATTGGTTTTTTTTTTTTTTTTTTTGGGGGGGGGGGGGGGGGGGGATAATGATAAAACATTTTATATATAGCAATTGATTTTTTTTTTTTGTGTGCAAAGTTTTCACTCACTCCATGGTGCTTGTGTCGGCCACTCGGTCTGCAGTCGTCCCACAAGATTAACACTGAGGTGACAAAAGCTAAGCAGTTAATTATCCTCACACAGTCAATGAGCTAATGAATTATCAACAGGTGGTCAATCTGTGAGTTAGCGAACAGTCAGTTTGTGCAGTCAGAAAGATGTTCAAAAAGAAAAGAAAACAAGACACTAAACAGATATAAATCAGTTCACTATGAAAGGATGGCGGTTGTGTGCCTGTTTATGGTGATTTTCTTTTACATGTTTGACACCATTAAGTGCAGCACATGTAATCTTATCAAATCTAATATTCAGTGACAGACCATGAACACAATGTTGGGGGGGGGGGGGGGAACTCAAATCAGTCAGCTGGCTATTTAGCATTAGCTAATTAGTTAGCTTCCGTGCTACTTCATTCTAGTTAGCTTCTGTGATAGTTAATTCTTAGTAGAGAGTTAACACTTATGAACCAGCGCTATTGTTTGCATTGTTCACAGTTAATTAACAAATAAGTGAAACAACTGCTGTGTAATTAACACTAATTAATTGTATACTAGCATTATCACCTTAGCTAATAAGCGCTAGCTAGTTCATTAGCTTGTGAGGGCTATACAGTAGCGTTAGCTGTGTAGTGCACAAAGAAATGGATTATTACTGCTAGTATTTTTAATTATAGTTCATCATATAAGGAATACATGGCCATGTTATGAATGTGGAAATGTAATACACTCAAGTGTGAAGTGCATTATTTTAAGCTGTCCTGTGTAATGAGCAGGAGGACATCAGGATAAAGACATAATTGACTATGTAAGAGAGTAGGGACCATTTTGGGTACAACTATATCTTGCAATATCGATTTAGCCAATTAGTTGCCTATATATAGTGAGCAAAATGCCTTATTGCACTAAACCAAGTGTATTTCAGGCCACTCATGGTGCACTACATTGAGAGCAGGAAGCCATTTTGGAAACTGGTACACGTGTAGATTATACGAGGTGTACAGTATGTTGCACTATGCAAGGAGCCATTTTATATTAAAGGCATTTAGCAGACATCCTTATCCAGAGCTACTTACAATCTCATTATACATCTAAGGAGTTGAGGGGTAAGGGCCTTGCTAAGTGACAAGTGGGTGGTGCTGGGGTTTGAACATGCAACCTTCGGATCACTAGTCCAAGGCCTTAACCTCTGATCAGAGTTTGTGGTTAGTCATGTACTAAAAGGCACTTTAAAGCGTGCAAAGCCATATATGTTGGGCGTAGGGGAGCATTTTATGTTTAGGCACACTACTACTATTGTGTGTAGAAAATACATAAGTGCGCTATATAGGTTGCACAGACCATATCAAGTGCACTACACAAACAGGGAACTCTGGATTCTCCCATGTAGTGCACCAGGAAGGGTGTTCAAGCCATACTTTGTGTGCTATGGGGGCTATTATGGGTTAGGATTGTAGTATAACTGTAAAGGATTGGCGTACAAGCCATATTTTGTGCACTATATAGAGGGTCGCTTTTAGCCATGTAATATACTTTTAAGGATGTCCAATCCATATCTAGTGCACTATACAGAAAGTAGGAGGCATTTTGGATTCGCCCAGGATTTACTGTGTCAGGATTAGGCTGTCAATTTGGCACTTATCTGTGTAGTTAACTATACAGGAAGCAGGAGGACATTTTGGATTGAGTGCACAGTGTATACCTCATACATGGGTCAATATATAAGGAGTTAGGTGTAATTGTAGGTTCAAACAAACATGTGTGTACAATATAGTGCATCATATAGGAGGTAGGGTGATTACCCATGTCAGGCACTGTATAGGGAATTGTGTATATACAGAAGGGGCCCAAAAAAATAAACTTGGTCACATGGCAAGACTACTGACTTCCTTTCGGCTGCTCCCGAGAAGAGGTCACCACAGAAAACCATCCAATCCGCACAAAACATGGCATGGGTTTTACACCTTCCAGACTCAACCCGCCCATTTTCCAACCAGGCTTGAGACTGGCACCGCATGCAGTGGCTGGAGAGTAAGGGGTGGAACCCAGATCAACAACATAGAGACTTAGGCACCTGAGCCACCTGGTGAGACTACCAACATCTTTAGAGGAAACATAATTCAATTCAAGTCTGGGAAAGCTGTTGAAGTTTGTCTACAACTCTGTGTTGGGCCTCTGTGTGTGTACATACATATCAATCAGTCACTCACTCATCATCATCTATACCACTTATTCCTGTATACAGGGTCAAGAGAGGCCTGGAGCTGATCCCAGGAGACTTAGGGCATGTGGTGGCAATCCATCGCAGAGCACACATACATACATTCACTCACTACGGGCAATTTGGGAACGCCAATTTGCCTCAGCTGCATGTCTTTGGACTGAGGGAGGAAACCCATCGAGCACAGGAAGAACATGCAAACTATACAAATACATATACATATATATATATATATATATACACACATACGCCCTGCAGTGCACTATATAAAATGTACAAGCATATAGTACATTATATAGGGAATAGGGTGTAATTCTTTGATTTAGCAACCTACTACACTAGCGATGGTGAGCAAAAAGGTGTAACATTTTCATGCTTTAAAAAAAAAAAAAAAGGTGCATATATAGGCAATGGGAGTACTTTTGGATCCAGCCAAGTAGTGCATAACACATAGTGCAAGATGTATACAGAGCTCTAGATAATGGGGGATATGGGCAAAGGCATTATTTATGGATTAATCCTCTGGGAATAAAATGAGGACAACATTTCCAGACTATATAAAAATTTTTTTTTTTTTTAAATCTGGGAGAAAAAATATTGCTTTTCCTCTGTAGGTCATCAAAAGACACATTTTGATTTATACCTATATATATATATATATAAAAAAAACATGCAGAGCTAAATAAATTGCAATTCTGCATAAAAATGTTCCACACATTGCCATAAAATCTATAATAACAATAAATGATTATGACAATTATTGTAAAAAAAAAAAATAAAATTAAAAAAATAATAATGCAGAAACGCCGCGTAAAAGAGAAACAAAGAGCAGCTGCAGCAGGCCAGGGAGCAAAAACTGGGAGGAAAAACGCGCAGGGGATAAAAAGGTATAAATAAATAAATAAATAAAAATCCGTTGATTAAAAAAAAAAAAAAACCTACTCACCGAAAGTTCAAAGATAAAACGCGTAAATTAGCAAGGGTGCAGATATTTATGATCACAGGCGCAATGTGTCGGTGCGAAGCGAGCGAGAGAGAAAAAAAACACCAGGAGTAAACTGGGACTGAACTTCAAATTAAAAGTCTCCTCTCAGTGTTTAGCGGAATTAGCACGAACTATACTGTACACGCATTTAAATAGCCAAGCTAAACCCTAATGTAGAACAAATCTGCTTAAACAGGTGGATGTTTAAAAAAATAATCGGAAAGTTATCATTAAAAATACAAATAATGTTAGTTTTAATATTAAATAAATAAAATAAAAAACAAAAAATATGGTGTTCCACTTGAAACGCAAACATACTGTACATTGCTGGTGAAGTAAATTTTTTTTTTTTTTCCCTTCACACATTCATTAGAGGCTTGTTACCTTAAAGCTGATCAGCTTATTTCTAGATTTAATGTGATTTCTGAGGGAAAGTTTTGGTCTTGCTCTCCTGGGAAGATCTTCATGAGAGTTTCATCATGGGGGCTTGATGGGTTTTGCAAATGCACTTGACACAATACTATTTCAGTTGTTCAATAAAAAAAAAAGAACTCATATATAGATTTATTACACACAGACTAATATATTTCAAGTGGCTTTGTGTATTTGCTCAGGTAGTTCCATCACAGGCGTTCCTCACCGGAGGAACATAAATCTGAGGTGGGCATGGGCTACATATTGCACAGATCTTTCCATCAGATACTATGAAGCAACAGTAAGCAGCATCATGGGCAGAGACGCCGGTATATCGGTGAGAATCTGATGCTCATGCAGAACCGAGTGAGATTGTAGATCAGTTTCTCCACCGACCTGAGGCTCACACACTTTGTTCGCCATGATATTTACTAGATGCCGTCTGGTGCAATCATTCGCCAGCGCCCCTATGGAGCCCCAGAGGTCTTCTGTAATGCCATTAATGCTGAGGTGGACAGCATGCTGCGACATGTCATCATGGTGGAGTCAACGAGACCTGCACTACGCGTCCAAGCCTGATGGGTCGATAACGCTTTGTAATGACTTCCGGTTGTTCAAAGCTACAGTATATCCACCTTCGACGCAAACCCGCTTCAGTGTGTGGATGATCTTGTGGACCGTTTGGGAAAGGCCCGCTTTATCTCCACCCTGAATCTGACAAAGGGCTATCAGGGCAAAGGGATTCAGACAGATCTTGGGCGAACTGTGAAAAGCGGGCCTCACCGCCAACTCCCAGAAGTGCCACCGAGGCACAGTACATGGGGCATCAGATCTGGCACGGCATGCTGAAGCATCAGCAAAACAAAGAGTACGTCTCACCCAACAACAAAGAAACAGATACAAGCCTTTTTGGTGCTGGCTAATTATTAAACATGTTTTGTGCATTTATTAATTTTTTTTCTAAGTAGAGAGTGGTAGAGGAGCTCCACTATTATCTAGAAGAGTGTCACTTTACTCTAATGCGCCACTAAAATGGTTGGCAAGTGCAAACGACACCAATCCCTGAATAACTAGATGGTTTCTCTCCAGACAAAAGTCATAAGTCTAGAGCACAGATCTGAACGCAGATGCCCTGTCTCATTCTTTCAGACGTGCATTTTTTCTGAAATTAGGTTCTGCTCTAATTCATCTCAAATGTGTTCTATCGGGTTGAGGTCAGGACCTCAAGTTCATCCACAAACTCGGTCCTCCATGTCTTTGTTGTGCACTGGTGCGCAGTCATGTTGGAACAAGGAGTGGTCATCCCCAAACTGTTGGGATCATGAAATTGTCCAAAATGTCTTGGTACGCTGAAGCATTAAGGTTGCCTTTCACTGGAAGTAAGGGTCAGAGCTCAACCAGTAAAAAAACACCCCACACCAGCTTCCAGCATGAAGCTGTTGTAGCCGCAAAGGGTTGACCAACATCATATTAAGCCCTATGGATTAAGAATTGGATATTACTCAAGTTCATATGCATCTGAAGCCTTATCTATATATATATATATATATATATATATATATATATATATATATATATATATATATATATACAATTATCTTTAAAAAATTGAGTACACCCCTCAAATTTCCACAGCCACTTTATTATATGCTCTCAAGGGACAATACTATAGAAATGAAACTTAGATCTACTTTGGAGAAATCAATGTGCAGCTGGTATAGCAGTGCAGATTTACTGTCCTTTAACAACAACTGTACATGCAGACTTTATCGTCTAAACAACTTTCAATGAAAATGAGTACACCCTCAGTGAACATGGTAAAAATGCATCCAAAGAGTCAATATTTTGTGTGAGCACATTATCTAGCACGGCCTTAATCCTCGTGGGACAGGACTTCAGCAGAGCTGGGATCATCTTCCAGAGCTGCTGGATGTTAGTCACACGGCCCTTCGCCACCTTGCGCTTGAGGACGCCCCACAGGTGCGCAATAGGGCGCAGGTGTTCATGGTTCAGGGAGACGTACTCGGTTACTGACCAACACATGAGCATGATGAACAAGACATGTGACTTTGCATGGTTAAAGATGTACAGCTGTAGGGTGTGCTAACTTTTGTTGCCAGCTATTTTGACAATAATGGCTGTATGTTAATTTATTTAATACAAGTTGCACGTTGACTACGCTAAAATATATCCAAGTTTAATCTCTATAGTTTTGTCCTTTGAGAAGATTTACTTAAATGTTTGCTGAAGTTAGAGGGGTGTACTAACTTTTGTGAGTGGGTGTATAAATGAGTAGGTATACTGTAGCTGCAGTACCAGTAAAAGACCAGTACATCCATACCAGAGTGAAGTAAAATGTTAATTTGAAAAAAGCTTCGCACACTCATGGCTCACGGTCTCTCATCTGATTCACAAGGTAATGACACCTGGAATCATTTTCAATTCACAGGTGTGTCTTGTCAAGAGTTAATCTGTGACATTTCTTGCATACCAACAAGGTAGAAAGTTCTCTCAATACGGCAGAACCATGATCCAAGCCATTTTCATGTTTTGGGTATTAAAGGAGTTCCTGGAAGGGTCGGGTTTCAGGCGTGAAGTGGAAACTCTATCCTCACAGGAACTCCTTTAATGGCTAAGACATTAAAATGACTTGGAGCGAGGTCGGGACTGTACGGGGGATGTGGCGATAACTCCCAGCCGAGTTCCTGTAATGTCCAAGTGGTGCTGGTGTGTACAGTTCCCACAAAAAGACGCGTCTCTTTCGCAAGTTGGCAACAAGTCTTCGTAACCATATATTTGCTTTTTAAACTGAAGAACCCCTAGATGTGAACTTGATGTTAAAAACAGACAATAAATAATGATTTCTTTTATTACACAATCCTTCTTGTTTTATCTAGCATGAAGATTTCACAACTGTGAGTAACCCGAAGTGTATTAACCCCAAATTCAGCAGAGTATTAATCCTTACTCACTTGGTCATCAGAGAGCTAGTGAATGAATACCTTTTTGTCAAAAGTCCCCTTTCGGTGCTACTCTGGATTTGCCCCTTTAATACCCCAATCAAAGTGTACTAGATGTACGAAAGGGCCATCCAGCACCACGTTCCCCATGTATTAACCCTGCATTAGGAATGAACTATGACATTCACATACAGTACAAGAGCTTTATATGATTTATATGGTAGTTAAAAATAAATAAATAGACACAACACACGATCATAAACAGCCTTTTCTATTTTTTTTGTTTTGTTTTAACTGCACAAGTTGTACATGTTTTCTCAGCTGCACCAATAACAGTTATTAGACGGCGGTGAGATAATTCAACAATCAAAAATCCAAGAAGCAAAAAACTGAAAAAAAAGAAAAGAAGTCATTTTGCATTAAGCTGTTGGGTGTGAGCAAATGTACAAACAAACTAAAAAAAGTTTTGTGAGGGTAGGGGTTGGGGGAGAGAAAAAAGGGGAATAACTTGGATTTCTAGCTGCTGCTTATAACGTAAGGGGATGTTCTGAAGACGATAAAGAAAACCAAAGAATAAGAGAAAAACTGTTCCTTTTTAAATCTGCTTCTGTATACAATATAAATCTCTGAATCAAATTTGGATAATGGCGGCAGAAGTGACCTTCTTTACAGTTTTTTTTTAATATATATATATATTTATATATAATTATATATTCATATGTACATACAAAATCATTTAACTTATTTTTCCCGTACAAAAAGCAAAAACTTTTCATTTCCCTCGTGAGGAGAAGAAAACTGAGAACCGCCCCCTCCTTAAGCGGACCGATGGCCGCATCTGAAATAGCACACTGCTAAATACCGTTTCAGAATAATACAACAAAAATAGTCTGCTATTTAGTACACAGCCCTCTACGGTGATGAGACAGGCACACGCAAGCCATGATCTTGTTCTAAGATGAAAATAATAGTTACGCCGACTTTCTCAAATGAAGCGCTGGTTAAAGTTGCAAATAACCGGAAAGTATCACATCACTCTGTCCACTCCAAACACGTCACCTCTTCTGTTCTTAATTTAACACTTATAAAAAAATAAAATAAAAAAAACAATCGTGTCATGATGACCGTGCCGATGTCGGTGATAATTAACCTAGCTATTATAGTTATCACACAAGACTGGCAATGTTTACAACGTGCTATGACCAAGAAGGTTTTGGGTGGAGGAAAAGAAAAAACAACGTAAATGGATATCGTATACAAGTCTTAAATCCGTAGTCTGCGACAAAATAATTCGAGATGCAAAAAATCGGTTCATGCGCATTTTTAAACGATGGAAAACGAAAGCAACTCTAAGCGATAAGCTCTGTCCCAAATACAAAGTATGCTTTGCTACAATCTTTACTCGCATGCACACTTCAAAGAGGAGGGGGGGGGGTTTAATACCAAGCTATTTATTTTTCCCTTATTTTTTTCCCCCCCTCTTTCAAAGGACACCACCTTTAAGAGGAGCTCACATCCAGATTCTCCATTCAAGTGCAAATATATCTAGTACCAAATCTTCAAATCCTTAATCCCCAGTTTGGATGAAGAAGAAAAAAATTATTGTTATTATTATTTTAAAAACCTGTTATGTATTGCAAGCCATCTAAGTGCACACTCTAGTCTTTAAAGACTCGAAAATGAACAGATCCCTGATTAAAGTGCACTCATCAAGCATGGGAGAGAGGAACATGGTGTAGGATTCGGGACGAGGCCGGGACGCTTTGTCCTGCTGAGAAATGGGTTCACTTCCAAATGGATCCCTATTTTATGCACACACACACAATGGCTTCCTAACCCTTTGTAGTGCACTCAACGTCCGATAGTGATCAGCTCCTTGTTGTTATAATGATGCTACATAAGGTGGAACATACCGACACTGTGTCCTCGCTGTAAGTAGTGCACACTTTGTCTCTGGGCCCAAAGAACGTACAGAGTGTGCACTATATAGGGCAGAAAATAATGCCACTGTACCCTATTTAGCGCACTACAGTTCCAGTTAGGATTCAGCTCCATACTGACTTCATCACAATCACACTTCAATAGCAATCTTTACTTCCTCTTATTAGTGCATGACTTTTTGGGGGGGATTTGAATACAGAGATGCCCTACAAAGTGCACTATATAGGGTAGATGTCACTCCCTATAGGCTACATCAAATTATCCCTCAATCAGTGCAGGCCTTGCCTCGTGTGTCCAGTAGCTATCCAATAGGGAATCAATATACCTACCTGCACACCACAGAGGATAGGAAACGTAGCGCCCTACATGATCATGAACTCGAGATATCTTGACTTTATACCCATTTGCACTGTATAGAGTTTAAAACCTGTTACATGTCCAATAACTATCTGCGTCGGACTCAGGAAGTGCACTACTTGGGGTATGGAAATGGCTTCTAGACTCCATCCAGTGTCCGAACAGGGAGCCATTTGGGATCGAGCCCGAGGATTCCAGCAAACCTCAGCCAGCAAACATGTTAAACACTTCAGTCTGCTGCTGTCTGTCCTCTAAACAGGAAAAAAAAAAAAAAGAAAATAAAGAAAAAGACAGGATGTTGACATGGCTCGTCTTTTTTTTTTTTTTTCCCCCCGTTGCGTTAAAGATGCTCAGTTTCTGCATACTGGACTGTATGTGGTGAGGGAGGGAGGGAGGGAGGCTCTTCGTCATAGGGGAGGAGACAAGAAGGGCCTTAAGAAGCATGCGCTGGGACGTCCTCGTGGCTGAATTGTCCTCTGCAGGAGCCACGATGTCCGGGAAAAGAGAAACGAGAGGACAAGAAGCCGTAATCTTGTCCTCGACTCCTCCAGTGTGTCAAGTGAAAGCTGCTTCCATTGGAACACTGTATGTGTGTATGAGTGAGAAAGAGAGTAGATGAGCTAAAGTCTATGTTTGTGTCTATGTGTGTGTTGATCAGAGTACAGAAACATATAAAAATGATCATTTCTTTCATCACATTCTTGCCTGTGTGTGTCTACATTCCAATCATCTCTCCCTCACTCTGTTGTATAAAGCTGTGTGTGTGTGTGTGTGTTTTGCTGGCATTGTACTCGCAGTGTGTATCAGTGCATAACTACTGTGTATGTGCTTAAATAGATGGCCATGGGCAGGTGTGTGCGTGTGTGTGCGTGTGTGTGTGTGTGTGTGTGTGTATGTGGCTCAGGAGGACATGCACTGGACGTGGTCAGGGCCTCCGTCCTCATCATCGGAAGAATCTGGAGAGCTGTAGGACTCCGTGTCTGTGTCTCCGTCTCCGCCCTCTCCGTGTCGACTATGAGTCTTTGAAAAATAAATAAATGAACATTAAATTAAAGGAATAAAGGTGAAATCATATACAACTCCTGCCACTAGAAAGTTTCTAGTGGAATTGACAGAAGTGTGCTGGTTGTAAGTGAAGATCTGGTGAATTGTGCACATGACTCACTCGAGGAGGTCTGCGGTTCCGCATGTGTCTCATCAGGAACCAGAGGAGCTGCGTGTCGTACTGCTCGCCGTGCCGGGCGCTGTCCTCGTCGCGCTCGCGCTTGTTCTTCTTCATCACCTGCGCAGAAAAAAAAGAGAGTGTCAAAAACAGACAAATAAAAAAACTGTGAGAAGAAGAAAAGGGAGCGAGACGGAAACAGTTTGTAGAGGACGTGTACCTCTTTGAGGCCTTTCAGGTTGGTGGGGTGCTGCGCAGTAGGAGCCCAGAGTTTAACATCGTGGTCCAGGCCGCTGGTGGCCAGACCGGGCAGGTGAGGGTGAGGCTCTAGACAATTCACCTGGAGTGAAGAGGTGAAGGACGCGTGAAAAGCCGCGGAAGATTCTCAAAACACGCAGCGGAGGCGTCTCGCACTACCACCACAATGCCGGATTTTAATGAGATCATTTTTTTAAATCAATCAATTTATTTAAAAAAAAAAAAAAAAAAAGATTTCTGCTTCCTCCGTGGCGTTTACCACTCCGCCAAAATTATGACATTTTCTTAGAATGTCCCCTTAAATTTAGGACTAAATCTTAGTAAAGATAAAAACGATTCACAAAACATCTTAGCCCTAAAAACAGCTCCTAAGGTAAGAATTGTTCAGGGTAGAGAGGAGGTCTTTTAAGTGGCTTAAGAGTTTCTAAAGCAGAGTACAAAGTGCCGGGAAGAAGAAATATTCTCCAAACACTGATCATAAAGCTAAAAGTAAACACTGCTCTTCTTTTCAATCTGGTTTTCTTATTCTTTTTTTTAATATATCCTATTCATCCGTGGTGCTCACCACTCCGCCTCTGTCACCATCCATGAACTGCACCACACGGGCCGAGTGTTTGTCCCACAGGTAAATGTGCCCGCAGTCGCTTCCGCTCACTACAAACTCGCTGCACGGCCCGTAGAAGTTCACACCTTTCACTAAACACACACACACACATTACAAATGTAAAGCCTTTGTCGTTTTTAAATTTGGCTTCTCATTAAACATTGTCCTCAAATGTACCACCGTGGTTTCCATATAAATGCTGAATAAATAAAAATTCATTACGCAAATAACTACAGTTTAAGAGAAACAAAACAATTTGTGTTATCAAATTTTACTCCTTAACTCCAAAGTCACTTATTATTATTACAATCACAATGCTGCATTACGTAATAATTCCACTAGTGTGTGTCGTACCCGTAGCGTTATTGCGGTGTCCTTTGTATCTCCGGAGATAATCAGCACCGTCGCTATGGCTCGAGTCGAACAGGTAAATGTCCTCGTCGTTATAACTCGCGAGCAGTTCTGAGAGCGAAAATCGGACACGTAACGAATAATAATAAATAATAAAATAAAAAACTGCACTTTGCATTGAATGACTTTTGAACTCCGCATGTGTGTACTACCTGAGCCGTCATAGCTGTACACTAAGCAGGTGATGTTCGTTTTGGAATCGCTGGACACCAGGTGAGACGGACAGAACTTCTTCAGAACACCGTTGTTTTCGTTTTCATTGATCTTCCTCTGATCGTAGATCCTGTAGCACAAGGTGAGAGGAGAGAAAGCGTTATTTAAGGTCAATCTTACCAACTAGAGACGGAACATGTAGCCTCACCTGAGGTACTGATCTCTTCCTCCGACGGCGAAGTGATGCGTGTTGGCCGGATTCACGTAGATGGTGTACAAACCCACCTTCTTGTCACTTTCCTTTACCACCACGAGTTTGCTAAAATCCAAAAAGAAGGAATGATTTCTCTGGAACAAATGCTGTACAGGAACAGTTTATGTCTTTTTCACCACTGGAGGATACACAGAGGTCAAGGCCATGAAATTTTTTGTAAAAATCAGAAGTTAAAATCAAATACATGACACGCACCAGTACAGGACCTTAAATGTGCCAGCAACGTAATAATAATCACCACAGTATTCCACCCAACCTGCATCTGATTCAAAATGATGAGTCGTTTTGTTTGATTCACTTAAACAATTGGAATTTGATTCCCCATAATGAATCAAACGATCAGCATTTGATTCAATAAAACCAAGCCCATCATGCAACTGTTACAGGCAATCAGGAGCACGTCCGTAAGTCCGATTTGTTCTCAAGTCTGACAAAGTGAGTCTTAAACTCCTTCGACACGAATATACAGTGTAAAGCAGACCAATCCACGTGGCGAAATCTCAGTCCCCTTTCCCTACACTGCCATCATGTGTCCAAAAACCGTAAACGAATAAAGAAATGAATCTCACAGTGAAATGCAAGTCTGCGCTTTTAAATCGCGAGGGGAATCCTGGACGTCATTGTGTCTCAGAGCTCGGTTCCACTGTATTGAACTGTGATCCGTTTTGTTGATTTTTGAAATTAGGACTATTCACCATCAGGACAGACGTTTTCTATCATCGAGCTCCCGGGTTGATTCATAGAAACCGGTGAAGCCGACTCATTTCACCCGCACCAACACACACACACACACACACACACACACACACACACACACACACATACAATATACCAGACTTTAGACATTTTATACATTTCACTTACACACTGAAAATGTTGTATATATTTGTAAATCTTTGTGACTGGTGCACTGCAGTGTCTATTTTTTGTACAATACACGAGAGCTACTTCGGAGATTTGAATGTCCATATGTGTGGAAATTTGTAACTCAAATGTTCGTGAGTCGAGGACTACCTGTATGTCTTTACTGATTCGTCAAAATGACTCGTCCAATGACTCGTTAAATTACATTAGCCGTTTATTATTTGCCATATTCAAATCAACTCGGTGCTATTTGATATAATGGAACAAATCAGCCAACTGTTATTTGATTCATCCTAACGAATCAATCGATGAACAGATTGTTCAATGGAAAGAATCAGCTGACTGGCATTTAATTCACTGCAATGAATCTAATCACCTGGGCCTGTATTCACAAAGCTTCCGATTTCTAATTAGGACACTTTCTTAGAATTTCCCCTTAAACTTAGGACTGAATCTTAGTAAAGATAAAAATGATTCACAAAACATCTTAGCCCTAAAAACAGCTCCTAAGGGAAAAATTGTTCAGAGTAGAGAGGAGGACTTTTAACAGGCTCAAGAGTTTCTATAGCAGAGGACAAAATGGTGGAAAGAAGAAATATTCTCCAAACACTGAACGTAAAGCTAAAAGTAAACACTGCTCTTCTGTCCAATCTGGTTTTCTTGTTATTTTACTTTCTTTCATCTCTCTTGGATTGTTGACAACATACCATCCAATAGTGCAACTGAAACAGACTGTCCTGTAATCATGTAAACTAGTGAAAGGTGAGACATTTTGCTCCCATCAATCTGAAATGGATTATAAGTAATCAAATCAGTATGATAAATAAATGTAAAAATATAGTAACTACTGTGTGGAAATTGGTTGCTTTAAAAGTGGACACATTTTCAACATTGGGCTGTTTTAATTAACTTTAAAATATTTATCCTATAATACCAACAATGCTTCAAGTCGCCTGCATTCATGATTATATATATTATGGTTTCACTGTCTAATCTATTATCATATATTCTATTTCCGCAAAGAGCGCATTTTAAGACCTTTACAGATTTTTTTTTTATCAACTAATCACAGTCCTTGAATTGCTGTATCATCCCTAGTAACGGGGTCGACCACACCTCCTCACTAAGATAAAGGTTTTTTTTTTTTTACTTTCCTTACTCAGAGTTGCTCTGAAAAGTTTCCTAAATCACTTTTAGGCCAGGTTCTCCCAGCTAGGACTTTTTAAGCGAAGATAGGAGCTCTCTGAGAGAACTGTAAGAATTTTTAGCTACGTTTACACTGTCAGTTAAATGTGAACCCAATTCCGATTGGGTTCACACATCGGATATGTTCTATGTCTGTGTAAACAAGGAGAAAATGCACGCATTTGATATTTCGAGATCGGTTTCAGGCCTCCTTCATATGTGGAAATAAATCAGATATGTGCTAATGTGATTGTCGTGTAAACAGACAGATCGGATTTTCTGAGGCAGTGCGTGTTCTGTATGTCATTAAAACGACGGTTTAATGACGTAATCAGGCACACCGAGGCGCTGTTCATCCCAAACAGATGCGCTAGTGTGCGGTTGCTCACTAATACTATTGCAAGCCACCAGAGAGCGACCACGACACGTCTCGCACCCAGACACTCCTCTGAATGGTTGAGGACACAATAAATGAAGCATATGCGCAGGCTGCAATGATGGCCCTTTTCCTCCAAACTTTGCATATATCGCAGAGCTAGCATCAAGCATAATTCGCCTTCGTCCATCTTGGCTAGTGTGTAGTGCAAGAACCTCCCTTTAAGTATGCGCAATGTTTCAGACGGTGTGGCTGGTGTAAACACTTGAATCGGATATGGGTCGTAGTTGAAAGAACGTGTAAACAGGCGGTCAGAAAAATCAGATATAGGCAACAAATCAGAATTGGGCATCGAGACCTGCAGTGCAAATGGGGCTTTTGTGAATATGGGGCCTGACCGCCAATTGATTCACCATAACGCATCACAATTAACTGGAATTAATACTTAACTGAACAAAATCACCCAACCAACACTTCAATCACCATAACAAATGACCTGGTAGACCTTTGATTCAATTCTCAAACTGGCATTCGATTAATCAGAACAAACAGGACATTCTCTATATGACACTCCACAAAATAAAGTCATCTGGAAGTTGACCGCTGCATTTCAGAAAGTGAAATTTGGACGCACTTGGCAGGTCGATCGTTTCTCAGGTCGATGCCGTAAACAACAGCATCTTCTCCAGTGGAGAGGAAACAGCAGGGCGAATCCGGCTCCAGGGCCAGCTGAACCAAACACACACACACACACACACACACACACACACACACACACACACACACAGGTCAGGGCATAGAGCAAACAAAAAATGTATGCACATACGCACACACAAACAAGTACAAAGACAAGCAAAGAATTTTTTTTTATATATATATATTTGCAACCGCAAACACTTTTATAAGCTGTGAGAAATAAAAGCTGTAGTGTATGAGAAGGAAAAAAAAAAAAAAAGAAGAAGAAAAAACATTTTGGACAACATGTCATTCATCTGCGCTACATGTTGTGTTGTACCTTGTGTGCGGCGCCTTTGTGCTGAGCCACTCGTTTTGTGTTTTTGCAGCGTTGCGTGGCGGACAGCTCGGCTATCCGGACCTGCCCGTCCCGAGCACACATGGCCAGTGTGGAGTCTCCACTGTGAGGGAGAAACTTTGCCTGCAGAAACAGAACAGGGAGATGCAAATATATGTTACGGCTTCATTATAATCCAGCAGAAACAAACAAACTAACATAATTTAACATAAATTGTTTAATTTAACACGATGAGTAAACACACTGGGATGTCCGGGCTGTCCGCAAAAGCCGATCAACAAATCTGGTCCAATAAATCAAAAGTTACGCGAGTCGAGGTGAAGAATCAAATGAAACATGATTCAGCAAACTTTTTAAGTAAAAATTTTGATTCACTGGAATCATCTGCCTCCTAAACGATTCATCATAGGCTTGCCTGAAACTCTCACCTGAAACACGTTGCTCTTGTGCCCGCTCTCGAACTCGAGCTCGGCATGGCGTCTCGCCCAGTCCCAGATGACCACGCGCAGGTCATCGCTGCCCGAGGCGAGGCGTGTCCCGGAAGGGTTGAAGTGGAGCGTGTTGACGCAGCCGCTGTGCCGCTCAAGCCGAGCCTGAAGCTCCAAACGCTGCACGAGTCCCCGAGAACCGCACACGCTCCGCACGAAGTGTGTCGAGTTCTTCCCGATCTCCCGCTCCCGCAGGGACGGCACTGCGCGCCACTTAGGCCCAGGCATTTCCTTTACCTCTGCCCCAATCCATGCCTCCATGTCTTCGTCTTCTTCCTTTTCATTCTCCTCTTCATCTTCACCATTGTCTTCCTCTTCATCATCTTCGTCGTCGTCATCATCATCATCAGAGCTGGAAGAGCGGCGCGACATGGGTCGGTTCCGCTTCCGGCCGGCTCTCCTGTTCTCATCCTTTTTTGCCCGCTCTTTTCGAGCACCGTCCTCGCTGTCTTGCTCCCTTCCCTCCTCCACAAAAGAGTACATGAGGCTGCTGTCCATGCTGTCCGTGTCCTCTTCCTCCTCTTCTTCCTCCTCCTCCCCCCCTTCTTCTTCTTCTGCAGCTGGATGATCCTGATCTGGGCTCAATTCTACCAGAAAAAAAATACACCTTCTATCAATGTATTCGCAATTTCGAGGTGTTTAAAGAGAACTACCGTATGTCTGGAACAATATAATAAAATGTTATTCGTTTGAACAAATCACGCCGATATTTGATTCACCTTCACTAAGAATTCACCAGAATGAATCGTTCTACTGGGATCGGATTCATCTTAATGAATCAGTCAGTAATCCAGTGCACTAGAATGAATCATTATACCTGCATCTGATTCATCGGAGTGAACCACTCTATTGTCTAACTCCCAAGAATGAATCATTATACTGATATCCAAATTATGTACAAATCTCCTCCTTATGCAATGCACGAAACTCAATCATTTTGAACAACGAACAAAATTATTAATCTGATAAAATCATTATTTTATCTAAATAATCAGAATGAATCAATATATTAGTATCTGATTCATCTGACCAAAGTAAATATATCATTCAACGCACTAGAACGAATCATTATATCCGTATCTGATCCATTTGATTAAATAGGAATTATATCTGATTCATCTACACATACCAGTATAATATTCAACTGTACTACGATCAATCATTATACTCAGTATCTGATTCATCTGAACAAACCAGTCTACCTGCCGTTACCTGATTCGGGTCGTATCTGCTCATCTGTATTTGACGTCGAGTCTCCTTCACTGCCTCTTCCCTCCTCTGGTTCTGGATCATCAGCGCCACCTAGAGGATTAACCACACAGACGCACACCTGATTAGATGGCAACATGCTGTACATGTTATGCACAAAATAAAACATAAATAAAAAAATAATAATTTAAAAAAACACTGATGAGAGATGACACTAATGCCTCTGACCGTTTGGAACGCTGGACTGCCCTTGAGTGTCCGCCATGCTGCCTCCGAGTCCTTCCTCCTGACGAAGGGAGCCTTGAAAAAAGGGGAAAAAGGAAATTATTTAGTGTTATATCATAACAGCGCCTTCTTTAGCCATCCAAATAAATTGGAATGCAAACATATCTGAAGGTATTGAGTGCATGTTTAAAATAGATTGATATAATTCAACAGCATAAGAAATAAACAGGCCTTAATTTCAGTGGTGTATCGTGATTTATTTGTATGTAAATTCATGTATCACAACTTATTTCTTTTTTATTACTTTTTCATTTATATCCATTTGCATTTGTTGTGGTAAAATGTTGCAGTTCCTCTAGTTCACACAGTACAAGTAAAAAAAAAAAAAAAGTGCCATAAAACAGTATTATAGCATAAAATTTTTAAGTATTTATTTTTGCATCTTTGTCAACATTTAAATGTTTGATATAACAAAGATAATACAAGTAAATACAAAAGTTTTTTAAAACTATTAAAAAAAATTTTTTTTAAGAAAAAACACACCTGGTCCTATATGCAAAAGTATTTGCCTGCTAAGCATAATAACTAGTTGTTCCACTCTTGGTGTTTGCAATAACTGGCAATGAGTCTTTTACATCACTGTGGAGGAGTTTTGGCCAGAATTGTTTTAATTCAGCCATATTGGAGGGTTTAGCCAGTTTTAACACGAGACTTTGACTAGACCACTTTAAAGCCTCATTTTGTTTATTTTTTTGAGACATTTAGATGTGGACTTGCTGGTGTGTTCCAGATCATCATCCTGCTGTATAACCCAACTGTGCTTGAGCCTGAGGTCACAAACTGATGGCCGGACATTCTCCTTCAGGATTTCCTGGTAGAGCGCAGAATTCATGGTTGCATCAACTATGGCAAGTCGTCCTGGTCCTGAAGCTGTAAACCAGCCCCAGACTGTTGATATGATCTTATTTTCCTGAAGCGCCGTGTTAGTTTAACACCAGATGTTATGGGATGCACACCTTTCAAAAAGGTAAACTTTTGTCTCATTAGTCCACAGAACACTTGCCTAAAAATCTTGTGGATAATTGCTGTTTTTTGGCCAGTGTAAGATGAGCCTTTGTGTTCTTTTTGCTCAGCAGTGGCTTTCACCTTGGAACTCTCCCATTTTTGCCCCCAGTCTCTTTTAGTTGAATCATGCACACTGATCTTAACTGAGGTGAGTGAGATCTGCAGTTCTTTAGATGTTGCTCTGGGTTCCCAACCATTCATGTGCGGGGTCGCCTCTCAGGCAAAGGATATGTATGGGGCCACTCACAATTTTGCCTAAGAACACAGCCATGAATAAAGAACGGTACAAAAACATCCTCTGAGAGCAACCTTTCCCAAACATCCAAGAACAGCTTGGTGATGAACAACGGCTTTTCCAGCATGATGTAGCTCCTCACCATAAGGCGAAAGTGATAACTGAGTGACTCTGGGAACAAAACAGAAATTTTGGGTCTATGGCCAGGAAACTCCCCAAGCAGGTCGACAAAAAACAAACAAACAAACAAACAAACAAACACAAATTCTGACCAACTCCAAGCATAGATTATGCAAGAACGGGCTGCTATCGGTCAGGATGTGGCACAGAAGTTGATCGACAGAATGCCAGGGCGAATTGTACAAATCTCGAAGAAGATTTAATCTACACTTAATGTAACTGTCAATAAAAGTCCTTGACACTTACGAAATGCGTGGAATTATACTTCAGTATACCAGAGTAGCATCTGACAAAAGGATCGATCATTTAGCAGTAAAGTAGCAGACTTTGTGAAAATTAATATTTGCGTCATTCTCAAAACTTTTGGCCCCCGGCTGTAGAGAAGATAAAGTTGAGCATTAACGTTACATGAAGTCGTTACAGCAGACACAAATAAAAGCTGGTGTAATTAGCCACATCACACACTTACTGATTTCTGTTTAACAATGTTCACTTTATTTTTATTTTTTTTGCATTATACAACACGATGTGTATTATTTGTTTTGTTTTATTCGTCCAGTTGCTGGAGGAAACGTTGTGTAAACAAAAACACACCACACACACACACCAGAGTTAGCAAAGAGTGATTAGCTGCGCTCGCGGATTATCATCGCATAATGACATTTCTACTGAAACACTGTTTTATAATGTTTTATTTATTTATTTTTACAAACCAAACAATTGCGCGTGATTTTAGTTTAGTATTATAACCTGAGTAGCGTTACTCCATGTTATTGTTCATTTGTTTACTAGTGTTATTATTTTTATTTAATCAATCAAACATGTTTTTATTTCCACACATCAAAGCTCAAGTCTGCACTGTTCTGGATTACAGGAGTCCTGGTTATTTTACTTATTGTTATTGTTAACGCTGTACTCGTGATTAGGCCAGCTCCCGTCACGGGCTAATTTGTAAACACAGCTAGCATGCTCGCCAGGGCTTCAGCGTCAGCGCTAGCATTAGCAGTAGTGTTTACTACCTGTACCTCTTGAGCAGGCCCGAAAATACAAAATTCCTCCGCACTTCTACAAACTCGTCCTGGGCAGACTGGTGCACTCCAGACTCAAGACGAACAAACAAATCTATGAGACATCTGCAAAAATATTAAATAAACTCCGAGCAGGAGCGCGGCTTTAAATCTCCGGCTGCATCTGTTTTTTTTTCTCTCTCTCTCTTTTTTTTTATGTTGACCGAGGTGCTTCGTAACTACTTTTATTATTTCTTTCATACGTACTTCCGGTAAGACAGTTTTTTTTAATATATATACCGGAAGTAGATTCAGTCTCGTACAGCGCCAACTAGAATCTCCCACACAGCATAAACAGGGAATATTACAAGGAGTAAAATGTTTTTTGTTTGTTTGTTTGTTTGTTTGTTTTTTAATGGGAAGAACTAAACAACAACAACAAAAATATGATTAATAAAAATCCAATGGGAGTAAAAAAAAAAAAAAATCACTTTACAAGTAAAAACTAAAGGTATATACCATATGAATAAAATAAATCTAAACTTCTAACAGCCTTGGAGTTTTTGGACTGTCATGTTGGAACAGGAAGAGGTCGTCCCCAAACTGTTCCCACAAAGTTGGAAGCATGTGCTGCTTGTGCTGAGGCATAAATAGTTCCTTTTATTGGAGGTAAGGGTCCAAGCCGAACTCCGGAAAAACAGCCACACAGCAGTTCCAGCATGACTGCACACCGGTGCACAAATTAAGGTCCATAAGGACATGGAGGAGTGAGTTTGATGTGGCAGAACTCAACCTGATAGAAGACCTTTGGGATGAATTAGAGAGGAGGCTGCAAGCCAGGCCTTCTAGTCCTACATCAGTGTCTGAGCTCACAAATGTGCTTCAGAACGAATGGTCAAAAATTTCCATAAACACACCTAAACCTTGGGGAGAGCCTTCCCAGAAGTGTTGAAGGTGTTATAGCTGCAAGGGGCCAACATCATATTAAAGCCTATGGATTAGGATTTGGATGTTACGCATAGGGAGGCAGGCGAGCGAATACTTTTGACAATATAGTGGATTCATAATAGATAGGTAGATAGAGAGAGAGAGAGATTCATGTAAGAAAGAAAGAAAGAAAGATAGACAGATGGATAAGTGGATAAATAGATAGGGGTAGAGGTGTTTTATAGTAAAGATGAGTAGAGTAATACAGAGCTGAACTTTACTTCCGCCCGAAGTGTCTTTGTACGGACAAAAAAGGAAAGGAAAGATTCAGATCACATGATTTAATATTTGCCTTTTTTATATTTATGATTATCCTTTACTCTTTTATTCAGTTTTAATGTACCATAAGGAGTGACTTAATTTTGTTGTACTGTGTAAATGACAAAAACTATGAATCAATCTATCTATCTATCTATCTATCTGTCTGTCTGTCTGTCTGTCTGTCTGTCTGAAGGGAAAGTCCAGTCCATCTCTCTCTCTGTGAAAGTAAGGTAAGATTTTACTTGAATGTAAGAAGACAAAAGGTGAGCAATGTACAAAGCAACAAAAAATATAACATTTGAATATGTGTGTGTGTGTGTGTGTGTGTGTGTGTGTGTGTGTGTGTGTGTGTGAGAGAGAGAGAGAGAGAGAAGAGAATTTATTATAATTTATTATTTTAATATAAACTTATATATAACCTCACCTCTCAGTCCTATTGATGCTGAGCTTCCTACAAAAAAGAGACGCCTATAGTGTCTTTCTACTAATAATTATTTATGTAGCGAGGCATTAATGATTGGGAATTATTAGGGGCTAAGCGCCCTCTACAGGTCTGATCCTAGAATTGCCCCAGTATAGTGGTCTTCGACGCGGAGCTTCAATTATTTTTTCTTCACACGGGAAGCTCAAACAAAAACAAGTATAAACAACTACAGGTCATGGAAAAATGTCTTAAAAAGGAACAATAAAAGCAAAGTTCACATCTATGCACAAACATACACGGCGCATTATTAAAATAAACACAAATATAAGCAGCAGTAATATTTAAGTCTACTCCACTTTACACATTTAACTGGGGTCTTACCTTCAGTTCCAGAAGAAAGTTTTACTGTAATTTCACCCACTTCAGAGTTGTTTTACCGCTTAAACCCTTCAGAGTAATTGATTTTAAAAATAATAAAAATACATCACGCCGGAGGGTCAGCGAGTGCGCCTAGTAACCAATGGCAACAGTGGACGCGAGTTGATGACGTAATTAGTTCCCGTCTCCTTGAGCTGCGTTCCATTCTGAAGTGTAGTTTACAGGGTGTTCCCTGCTCCCTGTTCCCTGTGCGGGGAATGACGTCGAAGGTCACAAACTGAAGAGACCGTCCCTCGAGAAAACGTTTATTTTATTAAATCACAAAAAATTAAAAGTGCATTACGAAAAATATGGAAATACAGTACAAGATTCAGGTATAAAAGATTGAATTGTAAATAATCATATACAACAAATAATACTAAAATAATTACAAATTATTATACACAGGTAAATAGAAAATATACAATATATGCAAACTAAAAAAATATATATATATATATATATATATATATATATATATATATATATATATATATATAAGTAATACAAATAAGTAAACACTAGGGCGATTAAATATTGAATATTTTTTAAACAAAACCTGATACCATTATAAAACATATACTATTGAAACGTAAAAATAGTACAATTTATACAAGGTAAAACTTGTAAATAAATAAATAAATAAATAATTGGTTCAATATATAAACAGTTATTTTTTATTATTTATTTATTTATTTTACCCTTAACATGGCTAAACACCCTGTGAGGTATGTACCTCAGGCTTTTCTTCTTAGGTTGCCATCCAACATGCTGTTTGTTACTGTAACTCATGTGATGTCATTACTGGAATGGACTTGACAATAATATTCCTTGGGGGGGGAAAAGTCTGGAATTTGACTTGTAATTATATTTGAATTAACAAGATGAAAGAGATTTAAAATAAATATATATATATATATATATATATATATATATATATATATATATATATATATATATATGGAGAACCGGACCAGCTGCTCTTTCTGTAACTCCTGTCCCTCCTGAACCCATTGTGCATTTGTTTTGGATGTATGATTATACTGAAAAAGTTTGTTCAGATATTCTTGTTTTTATTCAAAAAAATTTTCCTGACTTTTGTTTTTCTTCCTTTCATTTCTTTTACTATTGTTTTTTTTTTTTTTTAAAGAAGGAGAAAAATAAATAAAGTGGTAAGCACTGTGGCCCCGCACCTCAAGGTCCCAAAGTTTGATTCCCGCCTCGGGTCTGTGTGTGTGGAGTTCTGTGCATGTTGTCCAAAGACATGCAGATTAGACTAATTTGTATTACAAATGTGAGCATATGTGTGTGTGTGTGTGTCTGTGTGTGTGTGTGCGTGTGTGTGTGTGTCGTCTACAGTAAGTCTCCTGGGATAGGCTCCAGGCCTCTTGCAATTCTGTATACAGGATAAAGCGGTATAGGCAATGAGACAATGACAGTTGCTAAGTTTTTTATTCATACATGTAAAATTTATCATATTATACCCCTCATTCTTATAGTGAAATATGATTTTTATAAGATATTTAGCAAACACTCCAAACCTGTTAGAATTTAACATTAATGTGAGCCATACTAGATTGTTAATTTTTACTTCTGCCTTTCCTTTATAGAATTTATTATTATTTATTTATTTATTTGTTTGTTTGTTTGTTTGTTTGTTTGTGTATTTCTGTTTTTTTTTGTTACCTGCTGCTTTTTTCATCCTCCCTGTCTATGTTATTTGTATTTGTATGTTTAAAAAAAAAATTTTTTTAAGAAAATAAAATCTAATAATATAATAATAAAAAGCTTTTATAAAAGAAGGAATGGCTAGAAATTACTGCCATGATAAACTTTTGTCTATCAGTCATTTTGTCTATCAGTCATGTTGGGTGAAACAATCTTAGTTGCAGTTACAAGTGCTGGCCACTAGGAGTTGAAAGTTTGGAGTGATGCAACAGTGTCCACTGTGGTGTCTGAATTTCAGTCACAGCTGTTGTGACTTCAGATGCAAAGTAAAGGTCTGAGCAAACTTAGAAAAACATGTTATCTCACCAGTAGTGGAGGAGAGTGTACAAGTATATTGTAAAGTTATCAACCACCTACCGACACGAACTCCTTTTTTTTGTAGGCCGTCCAGCAAAGAGAACAAATGCCTTGTATTATAAACAGTAACGTGTAAGGCTAACCTCGCATATTTAATAGACACTGGAAAGGGTACGTAGCTGGGCTGTGGTTACCTGAGCTGTTGCTAGATTTAACACCACAAGGTCATTTGTTCTGGAAGCAAATTTTTTTTGTTTGAATAGTTTGCGCCATCATGCCAATTCATTTGATTATTTAAACCTTCCACATGAGGCCATATTTTGGTGTGCGCCACAATGAAAAACCAGTATAAGACTTACTTGCTCTGACATGGTAGCCTGATGGAAGTAGTGGTTATCATCTACTTCTCAGTATTGTTGACGAGTCTGTTGCCAAACAACGGATCAGAGACTGTTGGTGTGCTGTTACCAGTCGAAAGAGCAACTTGAAGAGCAACTTGAAGAAAGAGTCAACTTGAGGATTAGCATGCATCGAGCACATTTTCTGTCCAAATGTGTGTGCACTTTTTTTGACAGCAGCGTTACGTCGTAGTATCAGCGGATCAGGGTGGACGGAGTATTGAGTCTGTACAGTGATGAAAAATTAAGTAGACGTCAACGATAATAGAAGAAAAAGTGTTTCATTAAAATGTATTCTAGCTGAGCATTACGAATTTCAAGCGCGCACAAAACAAGTTTTACAAGCAATTACCTCTTGAATGAAATTAGGTATGCCAGTTTTGGCTCATCATATGCTAATAATTGTAGATTTTTATATGTTCAATAAAGCTATAATATTTCTAATTTGCATTTCATGTTTTCCATTTATATCTGGAATGAAAAAAGAAAACTGAAATGAGTAATTACCTCTTGAGTCTTCCGGTTCCAATCATTTGTTCTTCTGTCATGTGACTCCCATAGGTACTATACAGTGCAGTAGATTGAAAAAAAAAAAATGAATGACTCGTACTATAAGACTCATGAAAATAACTGCTCAATTCTGTTTCCTGTGTAATGCACTGCATAGTGTCTATGAGAGTCATGTGACAAAAGAACGAAGGATTAGGTGAGCTGCTCATTCTGTTTATCATAATATGTCTTTAGCTGCATTGTAATATTTACAGTGCGGGAACTTTAGCCAAAATGTGTGTATGTAGACGTGATGTGGGTCTGTTTACTGAAAACGTAACATTTTGTTTTATTTTTGATCAAAAGAACGAAATTAACTAAATGACTCAAAAAAAGATTCATTCATTTTGATAAACGAGATTCAAAGAACTGAGTCAATAAAAGAATCCAAACTTCCCATCACACCTGACTTTGGGAGAAAATGAATTTTTTGACATTGTTATAATTAGTACTAATGAATGCCCAGCGATGCTTCTCCAATCCAACTAAGCGGGTAACTGCAACCACAGGGGGGCGCAATCCAGTTTCCCAAGTTTGGATAAATGCAGAGGGTTGTGGGCAGCAGGCTATCCAAACTACAACATTTGCCAAATCAATCATTCAAATAATTAACATGACTTCCATACCGGATTGCTCAGGACAGTGCCGGTGGAAATTGGGCTACTGGCATGTATGTAGGTGGAGAGAGAAGACGTAAGGAATGACAGTAGGAACGTTGAATGCTGGGGCTAGGACAGGGAAGGCAAGAGAGTTGGATGACATGATGATGGAAGGTGGATATACTTCCTTCATCATTAGGCGACCAGCTGGAAAGGTAGCAAGGCTAGAAGCTTATGAACAGGATTTTATCATTGGGAAAGAAATGGAGTAGAAATTCTCTTGAAAGAAGAGTGTGCAAGGAATGTTTTGGAGATGAAAATAGAATGAGAGAGGTTTATGAGTCTGAAGCTGAAAATTGAAAGTGTGATGTTCGATGTTGTTAGAGGGTATGTCCAGAGGTTGAGGATGTGAGTTAAAAAGAAGTAGAAATTCTGGAGTGATGAAGTTAGATGAAGTGATGCAGAATATCTTCAGAGTGGTGAGTGGTGGAGATGATAAAGGACATGCTGGGGAAGGGAATAGAGGTGATGAGAATGTGATGGGTGGCTTTGGTCTTTAGGACAGGAATGGAGAAAGACAAATGGTGGTGGACTTTGCAATGAGGATGGAAGTAGGCACACTGCATGAAAAGAGCTGTATCTGGATAAATATGGTATGGGAGATCTCAGCTAAACTTTAAGTTTGCCAGATGTCTGAGGCAGAGTGCTTGGAAAGGTAGGAGGCCAAAGGAAATTTTGTGAAATGAACAGATACCTCATGAATGTGGGTGTATACGGGAATCGGTGAAACTTTCTAGAAGTCCTCACAGCTAGCGGTGAGAAGTGACGGCTGTGAGGTGTAAAGGCCCTTTTTTATGTTAATGACTAGCAGAAAAAGGTGCTGTCCTTCTCATCATAGCCGGGTGGGGGGATTGTCCATGGTGTGCCTTTGTCTCTTCAGCTTGAGGGTCTGAAGGAGAAGCAAGCTGCACACACTGCTGTGCTCAAAGAGGCTGTAATGTTCGTAATGACCACAGGGTTTCAGTTATCAAACCAACGTCTTTTATTCAACACCCACTCAGCACATGTACTGGAGAAAACCACCATGACTAAATATCTGGTGTCCTCCCTCCTTAGGTTCCGACCGTGCAGCCAAATAAAACCGGAACCAACATGTTATCAGACATAACATCACATGTTTTCCCCTTTAAAAGCAACTAACTCTCCTTTGCATTATTAACCTCTATTAACATGTGCTTATACTTCAAAAGAAAATAATAAACATATTATATTACAATAATAACACATTTCAATGGTACAAGAATTGAATTGTACCTGTGCATTCATATAAACGCATTTTTCTTCTTCTTTTTTTTAACAACAAGCTTCAATAAGTCTTTCAGGAGGCTTGACATTACGTTTCGGCCTGCCACTATTCTCAGAAGAAACAGTGAACTCTTTTAACTGATCTGAATCTGAACTGCCCTTAAATCTGTTGTCATCTTTTAACCATTGACAATGTGAGGATCTACCAAGTCATTTGGCTGTGAACCTGCTTCATCACCTGTCACTTGTGGTCTTAAGTCCACTCTGTTCCTTCTGAGTGTTGCACCACTCTTTGTTTGACTCTCATAGGAGCATGGAACCATTTCTCTCTCCACACGACCTTGTTGTACCCATGTCCCTGATGTATGATTTAGGATACGAACCGTATCTCCAGGCTTGAGTTTCTGCAAGGCTTTTGCTTCCTTGTTGTACCGTTCCTTTCGTTTGTCTTTATATTTCTGTTTTGTAGCTTTGACTTTGTTTGTCCCTGCAGGTGTCAACAGATCGTGATGAATAGGTAGGTTGGTGCGTAACCTTCGACCCATCAACATCTGCGCTGGGGACAAGCCATTTTGCAGCGCCGCACTCCTGTAGATCATTAGATTCTTGTGGGAGTCCATCTCTTGTGGGATTCTTGTGGGAGTCCATTTGTCCATCTCTGGCTTTACGGTCTTCACAGAACTCTCCACCAGCCCATTGGACCTGGGGTAATTTGGGCTTGATGTGGTGTGTTGGAAACCCCACTCTTTGGCAAAAGAGCTAAACTTGACTTGTAACGTTGCGACTTCTGGATAGTTAGAGAAATAATCAGTAACTACAACATGATTCTTACCATTGCACTCAAATAAGTCTACGCCAACCTTTTGGTAGGGGCGATCAGGCACTGCATGAGGCATGAGTGGCTCTGCTTGTTGCTTAGACCGATATGTGAGACATATCTCACATGAAGCTGTAGTTCGGCTGATGTCGTGGTTTCTCCTTGGCCAGTACATTACCTCCCGTGCTCTGCGTTTACATTTCTCCTCACCTAGGTGTCCCTCATGAATCTTCTGCACCATTTCTTTACGCATTGATGTAGGAATAAACAGATTTGTTTCCTTTGAAGATGACGTCATTTATCACTGAGAGCTCAGGTCTACATGCCCGGTAATCTTGAATTTGCTTCGTACAGTCACTTTTATTTTTCCGGCCAGCCATTCAGTATGAACTCTTCGAGTTGTGCCAATGTTCCATCCAGCTCAGCTGCTTTGCTTATTAGCTCCGTCTTCTCTTGGGACACTGGCAGTGATGTCACGATCATGTCAACGTACGCTTGTATGTCTGCACACTTCTCTTCGTTTGAATTTTCATGCCTGTCAACAGCTTGAGAGAGAGAGTATCTGCTGCAAACATGAATTTTCAGATCTTGAAAGCATGCCTCCTGGTCATGAGACCATACCCACTGAGTCTTCTGCTCCAGGAGACATCTGAGATGAGCAGAACGTGTGGACAGCTGTGGAATGAACTTGGCCAAGTAGTTGACCATTCCAAGGAGTCTTCTTAATTCCTCTTTATTTTGGGGCTGTTCCATGTTGGTTTTTCGTGGATCTGGTCTAACACCCATCCTCAGACAGAACATCTCCAGCAAAAGTCAAGCTGTTAGCTGCAAACTCACATTTCTCTCTATTTAGTTTTAAATTGGACTTTCTTATCAGATCAAGAACCTGCCTCAACCGTGCATCGTGTTCCTGACGGCTGGAGCCCCACACAATTATATCATCCATCATGGTCTCTACACCTTGTAAGTGCGGATTGTCTTGTGATAAACTTCCGGCGCTGACAAAATGCCATACGGGAGACGAAGAAAACGGGACCTGCCTTCTGGTGTATTGAAGGTACACAGTTTTGAGCTTGCTTCATCCAGTTTCATTTGCCAAAAGCCAGATGATGCATCAAGCTTACTGAACCACTTAGCTCCAGCAAAGTGTGACATAATCTCCTCTCTGGTGGGCAGCTTAAAATGTTCACGTTTTATGGCCCCCCCGTTGAGGTCTCTGGGATCAAGACAAATCCTAGTGAACTAGTGAACTCACCCAGTCTGTTGGTTCATCAATTTTCTTTATTACAATGAGCTTCTGCATGCGAGCCAGCTCCTCTTTAAGTTTGCTTTGCAAAGCAAATGGAACTTTTCTGCATTCAGCTGCCACTGTGTCATCAACACTTATTCTGTGCTCGCCAGGCAGACATCCAAGCCCTATCCATCCATATTCTGACGTCACCACAAACACTCTCCTCACCAAGTCAAGTTTTTCACATGTAGTCAGTCCTATGATCGGCTTTACACTCTTTTCCACAATCAGCACAATCAGGCTTTACAACACTTAGCGAAACGATTGTTTTTTCCACAGCTATTCCCGATCTTTCCATCTGCTGAACATGACCTTGGCAGATGAACTCCGTCGCACCTGTTGCATTTACTTTTCTGAGTTTTTCCTCTTTTTTGTCTTGCAAACTGTTTTGTGTGCTGCTCTCCTCTTTGTACTGCATGCACTGCTGCACCATGCCGTTGTAATTCTTTGGCTTGTGCACGAGTTATTTCAGCAGCTCTACACCTGTTGACCGCCTTGTCTCGAGTCAGAGCTGGTTCCCGTAACCCTCTTTCTCTGAGAGTGTTGTCGGGAATCCCACAGACGATCCTGTCTCTCACCAGCGGATCTCTCAAATCTCCAAATTCGCAAGTCTTACTCAAAGTGTGCAGCTCAGCAAGGTACTGGTCAAAAGTCATTCCATGCTCGGCACAAAATATTCTTCACATTTTTGCATCAGAGCAGTCAGTGCCTCATCTAGTTGAAAGTTATTATAAATGTCCAGTACATCTTCACCCATTACATGCAAACAGATGGATGCTTTAAAGCTTTCATCATCTCCACCCGCACCGCTAGCAGCCAGGTATATATTAAATCGCTGCTTGAAACATTTCCAGTTATCAGCAAGATTACCACTAAGCTGCATCGGAGTTGGTGGATCTAACTTTTCCATGACGGCAAGCACTCAAAATTTCTTATTACGTTTTAGCACCGACTCGGCTCGTTAACCTTGTTCGGAATGAACAGGCGATTTATCACGACACTATACTTTTCTTTTCTTTCTTTTTTTCACCTATTCAGCACATGTACTGGAGAAAACCACCATGACTAAATATCTGGTGTCCTCCCTCTTTAGGTTCCGACCGTGCGACCAAATAAGACCGGAACCAACATGTTATCAGACATAACATCACAGAGGCTATCCACTATCTTCATGCGTTTGAGCGCAATTCTGATGAGAGAAGACCGCAGGAAGAGTCAAGCCATGTGCTGAGCAGAGCTAAGAGCGGCACAACGTGGGCATTGCGGTAAGTTGAGCTTTATGTTAGCTGACAATACAGTAGTAAACTGTACCTTGCCAAGTTAGCCTTAGCACTTAGCTACACATCTACTTTTTGTTACTTGCATTGTTGTAGGTGTCCCGCTTATTTAACAGTTTGTCACGTCAGAATTATACGATGTTGTTTACAAATGTATGTATTGGGCCTCCGAGTGGCGCAGTGGGTAAAGCGCTCGCCCTATCATCCGGAGATCGCTAGTTCGAATCCCGGGTGGTGCTGTAACCTCTCGCAGCCGGAGGTCTAGAGAGAGCTGATTGGCCGAGCTCTCTCAGAGGGGCGGGATGAGAGGTACATAGTGCTCCCACATTAATCACGGCTCTACAGCCAGTCAGGGGCGTCTGTGAGCTCGTGCAGCGGAGGGAGCGGATAGCGCTGTCCTCCGAGTGTGTGACTCCGCCCCCAACCCGAGAACATTGTTTCCGAAGCTTAGTCATGCTTTCTGCTTTTAGACAGTTTTGGATGCATTCTGCTTTTAGACAGAATAGGGTCTCTTTTGGAAACCTTTTCAACCTTTCTTTTTGCAGTTTTGCTGTCACTGACTATCATTTAACATGCGCAGTGAGGCCTGTTGATCTTATTTATCTGTGCATTATATGGCCTGACCTTGAGGTGATTGTGCTGGGGATGTCCACTCCTTGGAAGATTGCCTACTATTTTTTTTGCACTTGTGAATAATCCTTCTTACTGGAGGGTCACTGAACTCCAACAAATCGCTTTGAAATGCTAAAATGACTCTATCCGGGTTGATGTCTGCATCAACAACGTCTTATGTCTTTTCCTCTTGGAATTATGTTAACACACACTTAAATGCAGAAAACCAGCTAACTAAAATGTCCCCTTTGATAGCGTCCTGCACACCTGCTGATGATCTATTAATCAAGGGCCGACGATACATCCTGTGGAAGCAATGAAGCAGTGCTAAGTATTGCATGTTTGCAGGCATATTTTCTGTTGTGTGAAGATGTTTAGCAGGATACTGTTGACTGCTCCTACAGTACATCTGCCTCTACATCAACAACTGGGACATCTCAAGAATCCCCTGCGCCTGTAAACATTTAAGCTCCTCCCCTACCCCTCTAATCTAAAGACATAGGGCACTTATCAGGATTTAAAGAATTAAAGCTTATTATCTGTGGATCAACTTAAACTTTGATGATGTGATGGTCCCCATGTCCTTATGTAAGTGTCCTCAATGATGCACCATTCGGGGCCTCCGAGTGGCGCAGTGGTCAAAGCGCTCGCCCTATCATCCGGAGATCGCTAGTTCGAATCCCGGGTGGTGCTGTAACCTCTCGCAGCCGGAGGTCTAGAGAGAGCTGATTGGCCGAGCTCTCTCAGAGGGGAGGGATGAGAGGTACATTGTGCTCCGACATTAATCACGGCTCTACAGCCAGTCAGGGGCGTCTGTGAGCTCGCACAGCAGAGGGAGCGGATAGCGCTGTCCTCCGAGTGTGTTACGCCGCCCCCAACGGTGCGCGAGCGAGCAGTTCGAAAAGATGCGGTCGGCTGGCGTCACGTGGTTCGGAGGAAACACGTGATAGTCTTCGGCCTCCCGGCTGAGTGGTAGTAGTAGCCTTAATGTGGGAGCCCCCTAGTGACGGGGAGGAATTGGACACGACTAAATTAGGGAGAAAATCGGGGGAAAAAAAAAATAATAAAAAAATGATGCACCATTCGAAATCTCAAACTTAATGTCCTTACATTTAACAGTGGTTGTGCATAATGTGATTCGGGTGATTTCTCATCAGATTTGACCCCAAACCATGGTAAATGAGCATGCTCTCTTTTCATCTCTTACTTTTAGGTGATATGTGATACGTGACTAAAGGGTAGGATGTAAAATGTGACAATCCAGTGTACGGTTATGTCGAACAGCATGGGTAAAAGGTTACACATGCACAGAATTCAAACCCAAAACGTTATATATTATGCTATACAGAGAATATACAGTAATCATTCAACTGAATACTGTACGAGACTAAGAACACTGGATGGTGACTTGAATTATTGTGTGTGTGTGTGTGTGTGTGTGTGTGTGTACCAGTGTTGATTTTGGCGGCTATTTTCAACTTTAGTCTTGTTTTAGTTAAGTTTTAGTAAACTAAAAGTCTGGGCATTTTAATCTAGAGCAACCCGTAAGTGTTTTAGTCTAGTTTTAGCGAATGTAAATGTGACATTTTAGCAATATAACTATTAGTAATTAACCCTGCAGTCAATCTAGTCTAGCCAAAACCCCCTTGTTCACAAAATAATCATCTTAACATTTAAAATTGATCCTTTCATCTGATGTTTTCGGCTAATTATATTTATTTCTAACCATCACAACAAATGTTGCACGTCCATTTTTAGAATGCTGCATACTCCTTTTTTAGCGACAAAACAATTGGAGCAGTACAGGCAACAACACGGTGTTTACAACCTCACTCACTCACTCACTCACTCACTCATCTTCCATACCGCTGTATAATCCTGTATTCCGGGTCGCGGGGGGCCTGGAGCCTATCCCAGGAGACTTAGGGCACATGGCAGAGTACGCCCTGGACAGGGTGTGTTTAAATACTTTTAGAATTAAAACATGAATGTATGCACTTGGCCTGTTGTAAGGAGAGCTCCTATTGGTCACAGTCATTTTCCAGCCTATTAGCTTAATGGGTTATGCAACGGTTTAGATATAAAGCAAAATAAAATGAAATACATCACATGTTACAAACATACTTACCATAATAAGGCTGTAAAACTACCTTGAGATTTTTATGGTATGCCTTTATTTGTCGCTTTTCCCCCCCAGCAATTGTGTGCCCACACTGTTCCCCCTCCAATATTACTACACATCAGCTTTTTCTTCTCCGGTTCAATATAAAGGAAACAGGTCGAACTATCAGCTCTTCTCTTTCGCTGCGGTCATCATGAAAAGTTAAAGACGACTGAGCTTGCGACATCCCGTAACTGCACGTGCAATCTACGGCACTCCTGATACGCTGCGCACCCAGGAATTATAGCTTCTCCTGCCATAATAAATGACTACTGTATTGCAGTGGATTGGGACGAAAATGAAATGTTGACAAAAATAAAGACAGATATTTTATTAGTTACATTTTTTTATTAATAATCTTTTTTTCTTTTTCTTTTTTTTTTTTTTGTTCAACAATATTGCATGCTGATTTGGTCACTGTTCATTGATATCTGTGATGTCTCGGCATTGTCTCATCTTAGCCATCGACAAATATTGTACGTCATTATTTGTGTTCCTACAAGTACTACTTATTCCTTCGTTAATTAATAAAAATTGCAGTCTTCTTTCTGAACATCCATTATTGTTTCATTTTTATTATGTTATTCAACATAAACACCCACAAAAAAACCAAAACAATAAAATTGCAGAGAATATCAATAATAATAATAATAATAATAATAATAATAATAATAAACAGGTAAGGACATTCATCCATCTGTCCAGATTGATTGACGGATTTGTTGTTATTATTTGTTAAAATAAACAACAGTAATTTGTAAATTTAAAAACACAGAGTAAACAAAAGAGCTGCATCTGGATGCTGTAGACATTTTAGTCAACATGACAGCACATTTGCATTGGCTTTCCAAACAAATACTCACTGTCAGTTACAGGGGAAAAAAAAAAAAAAGATTTATTTACTTTTGCTGGCTGGCAATTAAGGAATCAAAATCCACTTAAAAGAAGTTTTTTTTTTTTTACAAACAATCTACAAATGAAATTCTATTTCACAGTTCTATCAGCGATCATTACATTGTCATCATTTCAAAGCTCTAATTTAAATACAATAAATATTAATATATTGCATCAGGGGTGTACTTGAAAGAAACTGTTCTACTTGTAGAAATCCATCTGTCCAGAAAAAGAAAAAGAAAAAAAAGGCCAGTTTTTAAGACATCAGTAATGTAGGACTGAGAGATTTAGAAACTACCATAATAACGCAAATATTTAGATGGACAAAATCCTGATTATTTGTACGAATTTGTACAGTGCAGTGTTTGTTACTCACCATCAGTAACAGAGGAAATTAAGCTTCTCATTGCAGTCTCTGTTCTCCCAAAGGTCTGTGTTATTGTTGTAAGCTCCACAGTGGTAACGTGGTGCTGGGCATGTGGGCAGCGAGACCAGGCTCCCCAGCGGCACACTGTACACAGAGACCCACTGGCCATTCACGAAGCGCAGGCCGGTCCACACATGGACAGTTTGGGTTTGTACTGTGGCATTTCTTGCCAAGATAGGTTGTGTTACTGGGCTGGCCAGGCCGGTGTGAAAAGTTCTGCAGTATTCAAGAGCTTCCTCCCATGTCTTACTCTCATTTACCAAAACCAATCTCCTGAAACAATAGAATGGCTGAGCTGTTTCACAGGGCATATCATTCCAGCCACCATACCACAACATACCACAGTTTTCTTTCTTGTCTGCATTATCAGGTTGGCCAGGTGACCACGTAAAATAATTAAATGGTTCTCCGTCAGACCACTGCCAGAGATTAGATCCAGGTGCCGTTCTGTTCATCCCAATCCAACCTGCACGAACTACACCGGAGAATGTACTTGACAGTGTCACCAGTCTCTGGTTCTCCGTGTCCGTATTGATGCTTGCCAAATCCGAATAGTTTCCCCTGCAGTACTTCAGAGCAGAAAACCAGTCCATGTTTTGCGTTATGAAGACATATTCTTTTATCTGACAAACCGCTATGCCACAAAACAGGAGAAAAAAGACAACGGATGGCTTCATCTCTGCTGTGGTGTGTCTAAGCTCTGTAATTGCTTATTCGTGTCACTGCGAGTCCTCTTTAGAGGTTAAGTGTGAACTCATTTACAAGACAGGCAAAACACGATAATCCCCATTGGTACGTCTGAGCAAGGCAAATGGCAGCAGGTTAAACTCTGAGACAACCTGCGGAAGGGACACCGAGAGGATCACGGTTGTGTGTTAACAGATAGTGTCAAGGTGGCATAATGAACAAAGGATTGAGGTGAAGAAGCACAATAAGGGCTAGGGTCCTCAGTGTAGGGTTTCAGCTCTCGCTCAGCGGATCTTCAATCGAATCTTCAATTTGATGAAACTGAATAAAATTCATAGCATACGCATCCAGCGTTTAGCATGGTTTAGTGTATCTTACCAGTGACAACACAAAATCTGGTATTTATCAATTATGAGCAAGGTAACGTAAGATCTGGGCAAATGTTTAAACTTCAAAACACAGAACTGTTTAAATGAAGAAGGAGTGTGTCCGAGCTAAGTTCTAAGCTAAGTGAAGAAGAGAATTAGCTTGTTGTGTCCGTCGCACCTTGATACACTCACCTTTCCAGGGAGATCGACTGGGAGAGACAAACACACACAGGCAGCCACGATGTCTGAAGATCTCTGTTTATTCTCAGCAAGAACAGCATCAAAGAATCAATCATTAACACGTCAGTGATAGAGCGACCCGGAGACAGACAGGAGAGAGGAAGTGCATTTGCATTCTCCTGATTAAACAAAAGGGTTCTAGCAGACAAGAGCCATTTGGATGTACACTCGTCTGGATACAGGATGTAGGAGGTGTTCCCACAGAAGGCGTAAGGAAGCACAGTGAGGGGTCTGTTCTCAGGGCACAGGCATCTTCTTATTAGATTACAATATTATAAAACCTTACAAGAACCAAGACAAAAGTTCTCTATAAACAAACACGAATTTATTTGACTAATCTATGCTACATGAAACTACGCTACTTAAACACACACACGCGCGCGCACACAGTTCAGACGGTGAAAGTTAATGGAGTTCTTCTAGTACTTTTTATTAGACTTGAGAAAGTCATAAGAGTTATTTATGAAGCGAGCAGTTTCTGATCTTGGGTAGGATCCTTGTTGGATCAGTTCACGGCCGCGGCAAGTGAAAGAAACAAGATTTTATCCACTTTCTAAACAAATTTCTGTAATAGAATTCTGTGGGATTTCTCAACCTGGCCGCTGTAGTAGTACCATTGAGCCAGAAACTTACAGGTGACACTGGGAAGCAGCAGAGGTACAGAGATACGGGTCTGCTCGAATCCAGTTCTGTTGGCATTGGCTCGTCTTGAGGAAATTCTGTGCGCGTCGGTCTCTGAAAAGATCCCCTTCATTGCGGAGGAATGTAGCAGAGAACGTATAGCGCTCTAGGACTACCGTTACGCTGCGAAGTGAGGTAGGGGGTTGCATCCCGATGGCTTTCCTTTCTTAGCGGCGGAGGGCTTGGAGTGCTCGGTCCATGACAGAATGCTCTACTGTCTCCTGTGTTGTCAGCTGTGTAGACTACAGCCAGCGATCAGCGAGCCTCATGAGCTGCTCTTGCTGAACTTGCAGTGGGGTCTGTAGTTTAAATGCCCAGCGGTGGAATGCATGGGCCACATGGGTGCTAATCCACAACGCCCCAAAATTTCCTCATTGAGCAGTTCATACTCTTCGGCCTCATCATCCGCTGGTTCCAGTCCAGACGCCAGCAATCTCCACCAGTGTAGCAAGGATTGTGTACTGGACCAGCAAAGAAACCCAGGAGACAAAGCTGAGGTGCCACTTTGTGAGAATTTTTATATTATATTAATTTAGATTTCCTCCATTATCGGTTCAATCAAAAGCAAAAGTAAAACGTGGTGCAGTGAAAAGAAGGAACACAAACAGAAGGAGTATCTCCTTATAAACGAGCAGTCTGTCTGGAGGTTGCAGCTCAGAGAATGTCCCCAGGGGGGCTGGTGCCCAGTGCACACGGGGCACTCACGGCTAAAGCGCGAAATGCTCAGCGGTGAGCACTGCCGGAGCATCTTTCTGTTTCGTGTTTAGCTTTTCCCAAGGCGTGTCGAGGACATTTCGGGATTTGTGGGGAGAGGAAACATACGTAAGATGTTTTTCTCACACCATACTCACATATTGGCATTCTCGTTGTTTTTTTGTTTTTGTTTTTTTTTAGGCAGTGCGCGACCGCCGAAGGGTAAGTAATTATCCCCAACCAGCCTACAGTAGGAGCCATTTCAAACAACCGTCTGTCCCATGGCGGGACCCACCGTGAACCATGACAAGTCCGTGCACGGAATGTGATCCCCCGGGATGCCGATGGTCATCAACGCCCCCATGTACTTTCTAATAAGATGGGTGCAATGCTGTATAATCCCACCAGGTGGAGCACTGACTGCTTCAGTTAACTGCAGTGTCCGGGCAGTCTTATACAGTATGTTCATATACAGGCAGTTCTTGCATTGTCAACATAGTTTCATAAATAACCGTGGTAAAAAATAAAAAAAAAATTTTAAAAAGTGATTTTTAAAAAAAATCACTTAATACATAATCCATGATGCTTATACTATTTAAAATAAATAAATGACTAAATAAAAAAAAAACTAGTTTTGCAATATGTTTCAAGATATCCCTAATCCCTAACTTGGTTTCCTTACACAGTATGGGGAATTAAGAGTGCTTTTACACAGCATTTCACAATGTACTGTACAGCAAGGACGCAAATTCAGACCTCTCAATAAAAAAAAAAGACACGATTACACAATTCTCACCACCTTCATTCTTGTACGCTTTAAACGTTGTATTCTTTAGTAGAAAGTGAAATAACATCTCGGCCAACATGTCCTGTAACCTTAAAAAAAAAAAAAGGCTTTTCAGGCCTTTGCACGATGGAATTGTGCAGATACACACCTATCAGAATGCACATATCCTGCTTTGCTCATGTAGTTATACATTATACAGTATATTAACCCTTTAAAGCCCAATCCATCAAAAAATAGCCAGAAAATTCAATTTTTTTGGAACTGGGATGTTTATTAGCCCCTTTAACAAAATCCAAAAAATTTTTTATTTTTTTTACATATCGTTTTGTATGAGATTTTTTTTGTATCACTTTTGATACATTTGGCATTTTTGGCACGTTTTTCGTTACAGCAATGACAAATTTCTGATTGTTGTTGTTGCATACAACTTGCATACTTGTCTGGGATACATTTTCAACCTGATTGTCATCTTCATCACTGCCACCTGAAGTATCATGCATGGCCGGAGGAGTCCATTCCTCCGCCTCCTCCTCCTCCTCCTCCTCATCTTCCCCTAGCTGCTCTATGTCACTGGGATTGCCATCTATTATAAAGTTTACGACATTATTCAATATACTTTCGTTTTCTCTCTTCTTCTAATCTTTTTGTCATCTAAAAATCACTTAATACAAAAAGGATTTTGTGTTAACACACAAAAAGCATAGCAATTATTTCAATAGGAACTGTTATTGTAAAAAAATATGTCAAAATCTATTAAGATGGAATTTCAGTTAATAATTAGATGAATTAAATCTCACCAAAATAGTGTATGTTTGTATTGTGATAGACAAGATGTAGATTATATTACAAAACTGTGACGTGAACTTTTAAGGATAAAGCACCTTATATAACCACAGTATCAAGTATGATACACACATTTTAAAATGATTTAACCGTAATATAAAAAAATTAATTATTAAGTAATTATGTTTTTTTTTCAGAACAGCAAATTCTTATTTAAAAAAATGTATAATAATATAAATGTTATTCTTACCATTACGTCTTGAAATTTGAAAAGATTTTTCTGCTACACAGGTGTTCATCATTTCATGACATTAGCCATTTTGAAAAGGTAAAAAAAAACAACTTTCAATGCCTGCAGTGGCATGATGATCCACAAGGGGGCAGAATACATGTATCAGGTCATATACATTGGGGTTTTAAGGAAAGATTTGATCATGTTGATAAGATAGAGGCCTCAGAACCTGGTGTATCAAATATGATGCAAATGGTTATATAGGGTTAAAGATGCACTGTTTTATGACTGTTTTTGTAACGCTACGCCAAGCCATGCCCTCTGCTCGAGCCAAGTCATGATCACCTGCACTTCTTCCCACATTCCTTTCCACGGCTTCCGTTTTGCCGCTTCATTCACAGGCATGAGCACACCTGCTCCGTATTTCATTCATTAGTTTTCGCTCTATATAATTCGCCCAGGAACAACCGTCCGGTGCCGGATTATTTCGTGCTCCAAGCCTAGTGTCTAGAGCAGTTTTTTGTGTCTAGTGTATCTGCAAAATATACCTGTGCCTTCTACGTTGCTGACCCCTTTTTTCCTCTGATTACGTCCTTAGCCTCACGACTCGGAATTGTTTGCTGCGCTGATTGACAACCCGGTTTTGACCCTCTGCTTTCGCTTTTGTCTCCGACTCGCTTTCAAACTGCACGCCGGATTCAGCGCGCGCGGCAGCCTTCGCCTCTCCACACAGCCGCGCTCACACGGCCGCTGCGCCCTTTTCAACCTGCGCGTCGGATCGTGCACGCGCGCTGCATCTTTCATCTTTCCACACAGCCGCGCTCACACAGCCGCTGTTCTCTCTCAACCTGCGCGCCGGATTGTGCACGCGCGCTGCAGCCCTCATCTCCCCACACAGCCGTGCTCACTCTGCTGCTTCTCTGTGCCACCCATTCCTTAACCCCTGTCTACAGCCCCTGCCAAGCCACGACACTGCCCACTCCAGACAGCATCCCAAAGTACTGTATCCTTGGTTGAACTTCTCTTTTGGCTAACTTTTATATTTTTCATTAAAGTATAATATTGAACCCTATCTGTTGTGTCTGCTTCTGGGTCCGCCACGCCCGTCTCACACGGACCAGCCGTGACAGTTTTGTAATGTTCAGCAAAATAAACAATGTTATCACGGTGTAAATTATTAACATACTGATGCATTTTAATTAAGAACAAAAGTAAACCATGAGCTTGTGTTTAGGTCTGCTTCTGAACGGCTTGGTTCATAGGTTTAATCAACGATTTACAAGACAACAATTAAAAGTGCCAAGTTAAAGCCTATAAGACTCGTATATGAGCATTAGTTTAACTTTGAAGCCAAACTATAACTTATGGAGCATTGAATCTACCATTCCTACTGTACCTTTCTGAACAACCCATCTATTGCCCCAAATATGACAATGTTGTAACTACAAACAAACATTTTACCCAACATTCTCAATTAACTTTTTATTAAGCCCCAATAATATTATAATAAAAAAAAAAAAAAAAAGATACCATATTAGCTCGTAATACATGTCTGTGTGCGCTAAGGACAAAGGCTACCGTACGCAGTATGTCCTTCTGACAATGCGCCCAAGCTGCATCATTCTTTCCAAAAATTCTTTGCATCATTCTTTTCCTTTCCAGCAGCGTTGACTCTGTACATACAGTAGATTCTTCAGTGTTAATCAGGTGGGCTAGCAGATCTACAGAGAATTTTTCCTTGCAGGCTTAAAATACATTCCACAATGCCACACCTTATGTGACACATAATGGAAGTAGTCCAAATCCAACTGTAGTGTTGAGCCAATCCCAGACTTATTCTTTCGGCAAGACGTCATAGAAATTCTGTCTGCAGTGATTCCTATGAATATCAGATCATTATATATATAAATATGTGTGTGTGTGTGTCTGTGTATACACTGTACTGTAGATATACTGTATATGTGTGTATACTGTCTGAGAGATAGTCTTTATTAATCCCGAAGGAAATTGTTTCTCCAGTGGCTGCATATTCAAAGGATAGCAATACAATAAGATGAGAAGAAAATTTGAAAATATAATAAAATAAAATAAAATGCAATGGGGCCTCCGAGTGGCGCAGTGGTTAAAGCGCTCGCCCTATCATCCGGAGATCGCTAGTTCGAATCCCGGGTGGTGCTGTAACCTCTCGCAGCCGGAGGTCTAGAGAGAGCTGATTGGCCGAGCTCTCTCAGAGGGGAGGGATGAGAGGTACTTAGTGCTCCGACATTAATCACGACTCTACAGCCAATCAGGGGCGTCTGTGAGCTCGCGCCGCGGAGGTAGCGGATAGCGCTGTCCTCCGAGTGTGTGACTCCGCCCCCAACGGTGCGCGAGCGAGCAGTTCGAAAAGATGCGCTCGGCTGGCGTCACGTGGTTCGGAGGTAACACTTGATGGTCTTCGGCCCTCCCGGCTGAGTGGTAGTAGTAGCCTTAATGTGGGAGCCCCCTAGTGACGGGGAGGAATTGGACACGACTAAATTAGGGGAGAAAATCGGTGAAAATCCAAATAAAATAAAATAAAATGCAATGTATTATAATTTTTTTTAAAAAGCTGTTGTTCCTACATGCTTTAAGTCTACCACCATTGTCCCCATGCCGAAGAGGTCTTCTGTGTCCTGTCTCAATGACTACCGCCCTGTTGCACTCACACCGTGCTTTGAGCTGTTCGTCATGAGACACATCAAGGCCCTGCTGCCCCTCTCACTGGACCCCCTGCAGTTCGCGTTCGACAGATGACGCCATCTCCACCACACTCCACCTGGCACTGACGCACCTTGACAAGAAAGACACTTACGAAAGACCTCAGGCAGTGCGGATTGGGAGCTACCCCTCCAGCACCACCACACTGAGCACTGGCAGCGTGAACAGCAGGGGACCGAGCGCGCAGCCGTTGGGGGCTCAGTCCCCTGCTGTTCACGCTGCTGACTCATGACTGTGTAGCGACCCACAGCTCCAATCAGATCATTAAGTTTGCTGATGACACCATCACATAAGCTACGATCCATTCTGAAGCGTACTTCACGCGGTCCTCCCTACTTCATTTGCAGGGAATGTCAGTGCAGGGCGCTTCCCTCGATAAAACTTTACCATTTGGAACACCCTGCAGCATCACCAACTTAGACACATCACTTCTTCTGTGGATGGTACAGCAACCTTCACACTACAGGCATCAAATATTTATGATCCCCTTGCACACCACTTCCTGGTTAGAGTAATTCTACCTACGTCATCACTCAGCCTCCCACTGCATTCTCTGGGATTTCTCAGAGGACGATGCTTTTGACTCTAACCAGAGCAGCTCGGCATTAGCCCATTGGGTTCACTCCTGTCTCGTCCATGACCAAGGTGGAATAAGAACTAAATATTTTTGTCTGCAGTTGTAAAAACCTTAAGCATACATCTTTTTTCCTTTCCTTTTTAGGCATACTTGTGTTTAATCATTGTGACAACATTCAGTTTATTTCAGTACACTTGGTCTGGAACTTCCACAACCAGGGTTAGTTGATTTTTCTTTTTGTATAATAATTCGTCAGCTCTACCATGTAAAAGAGATTTTTTTTATTTTTGTCTATGGTAAAGGGTGCTGTAATGTTGCCCATAATGTGAGTTTATATACATGTGGAATGAACATCTACCCTTACAAGAAACATCTGCCGCATAAATGTCTGGCACTCCTAAAAATCCAAATGTTCTGAAGGCATCAGGTTCTGACTGGACGGACACTGTCAACATTTACCTTGTCCTCCTTGTCAAGGTCTATTCTTGGCCACCAGATGGTGGCATATGTCCTTAGTTTCTGACAACCTTTCCAACAAAAACACCGTATCGGGCAGCATGCACGTTTTGGCTGGCACGTAAGGTAAAGAGAGCCCAATGGTGAATCTGGGCTGGGGCTGAATGAACATGCATTTGGCCAGCCATTCTTTGTTTAACTGCAAATATACTTTTTCCATATGTGGCACTCGTACATCCCATATGAACAGGAAGGTACAAAAGAATTTAAACCGACTACGCCACCCTGGTGGGGCGCCAGGGAAATACTACCAATAAAGAATATATATTTTATTATTAAAAAGGCCAACTGTAAAATGTTCTCTTCCAAATAAACACAAAGAAGATAAATTATATTATAAAAATACCCCTCTGGGGCCAGAGGCTAGCAGGAACAGAGCAGGCCGGCTGCAGCTCAGGGAATCATCCAAAACCCACCCCAAATTCACATCAAATCAAATGCCAGCACCCACTGCAAGGAAATTGTGTTGGCACATCTGCACTCGGTGAAGCACACACCCAAACAAATGCAGCTAGCCTCCCCTGTTCCACACCATGCCCGGCTCCTAATGAAAAGTAAAGGAAAAAAAAAAAACACACAATAGATAACAAATGATGGCGACACAATCCAGACTAAACCATAATCAGACAAAAAAAAAAGAAAGAAAATAAATAAACTACACAGTTTCACAGATTCAATAGTATAGGGGCTGAGACACTCAAGTCTTCTCACAGCCCTATATACAACCGATACTGGTACATAAACACATCACATCAACAGAGCCAGAAAATAAATAACACAAACACCTTCAACATCACAACACAACACACAAAAACAACCAAAAAAGGAAAATCTACCAATGAAGACAACTCCAGCCAAACCAACCAAAAATAATAATAAAAACTAAACAGGAAAGCAAGTCAAAAATAAGAATAATAAACCCTCACTCAGCACACAGACGGTACCATAGCTACCAGCCCAACGGCCCACATGGCAGCCGAGTCTCAAGCAAAAGGGTCCACGACACCCATAAGCAAAACAGCAACGGCGTCACATATAGCTATCAATGTACATGACGCACAACTATTTTGCTTTCTTGAACCCCTATTTCATCACATGTGAAAGGACTTCGCTGACTCCAAAGGGTAAGACATCACATGACAGGATGATGTCTTTGTTCATGCCATAAGGTCAGTGAACAGGCAGCATTGGTGAGTCCCCGAGTGCGTTTTATTTTTTTGAATGCCTTCTCCTTATTTCCCTATTTGTAAAGCATTTAAAAGGTCAGATAGGAATTTGCCATAGTAAATTACCATGCTCAAATGATGCAGGGATACTCTTGGGTGCTGGGGCCACTTTAATGTTCACTGGACAGCGTCTCTTAGCTGTTATCTTGTGAACCAGGTAAGTTGTACTGCATGCCAGGAAGACAGAATCTGAATATTGTCCAGATACTTTGCTATGTGTGGCATCCCTTGTAACAAAGTAAGAATAGTCTTTTTTGACAGTGAAAAATTTTCAACAAAGACTATGAAGAATGAAGGAATTTCTGCTTTTTTAGGGGGGGGATTTTTCCCCGATTTTCTCCCCAATTTAGTCGTGTCCAATTCCTCCCCGTCACTAGGGGGCGCTCCCACATTAAGGCTACTACTACCACTACTACTACCACTACCACTAAGACGATCACGTGTTTCCTCCGAACCACGTGACGCCAGCCGACCGCATCTTTTCGAACTGCTCGCTCGCACACCGTTGGGGGCGGTGTAACACACTCGGAGGACAGTGCTATCCGCTCCCTCCGCTGCGCGAGCTCACAGACGCCCCTGACTGGCTGTAGAGCCATGATTAATGTCGGAGCACTATGTACCTCTCATCCCTCCCCTCTGAGAGAGCTCGGCCAATCAGCTCTCTCTAGACCTTCCGGCTGCGAGAGGTTACAGCACCACCCGGGATTCGAACTAGCAATCTCCGGATTATAGGGCGAGCGCTTTAACCACTGCGCCACTTGGAGGCCCGGAATGCTTTTAAACACTGCATGAAAAGAGCTGCTAAGCTGCTAAACTTTACGATTGCCAGATGTATGAGGCAGAGTGCTTGAAAAGCTAGCATGCAAAAGGAAATTCTGTAAAATTACCAGATACCTTATGTATGTGGATGTATCCAGGAATCTGTGAAAGTTTCTAGGAGTCCTCACAGCTAGCAGTGAGAGTTGCTGGCTGTGAGGTGTAAAGGCTTTTTGTATGTTAATGACTAGCAGGGAGAGGTGCTGTCTTTATTATCATAGCTGGGTGGGGGATTAGCCATGGTGTGCATTTGTCTCGTTAGTTTGAGACTGCACACCAAAGAGGCTATCCAGCGTCTTGATGCACTTAAGCGCTGCAATGCACATAAACGAGTTAAGAGGGCACACAACGTGGGCATTGTCCATAAGTTGACCTTTATGTTTGCTGACAATGTAGTAGTAAATTATAAATTGCCAAGTTAGCCTAACTTAGCATTTGGCTAATCAGCTCCTTTTTGTTACTTGCATTGTTGTAGGTGTTTATCTTATTTAACAGTTTGTCATGTCTGAATTATATGATGTTGTTTAAAAATTGTATTAAAGCGTATTTAATTCAACGTTACAGAAAGGCACCTCCAAAATTCTGACTTCCTGAAAGCGAAAATTCCATGGCTGTACCATGGAAGGATACCTCAGCAAGATACATCCGAATTTATATCTTTCTGGAAGTATCTTAGCGTGGTGAAATTTGATGTATATACGCTCAGTGGTGAAAATCAGTGGTGTTTACAGTAGTTTCCAAGCACAAATACACCTCTTTTCATGCAGTAAAAGTAATGCTTGCAGGATTTGTTTAACCAGTCAACCTTTTTGACAGTGAAAATGCAAATAGAATTGGGAAAGCCTTACTTTTTTGGCTGATTTGAGGCATGAAAAAGATGTAGTGTGATCACAAATTACAGGGTTTTTAATCTGGTATGGGCATTAATTGAATGTGAGTCCAGGTGCAGATTTGTTGTCGTGTCTTACAATAAACTGTCACGACCCGCCAAGCCACAACTCCTCCATGATCACCTGCACACACCCATATGTCATATGTCAACACAATAAACAACAAGGGGCTTCTTCTGATCCTCCATCTGCGCTTGGATCCACCACAACTTCACAGATTCCTAATAGTATATTCTGGCTACAATTGGATCCAACAGGGGCAGCTTGCCTGAGGAGGGCACTAGAGAGCCAAGGAGCCCTCCTAGGCACTCAACAACAGGAAATCCGGCAGGTCACCATTGGGTTCCAAACCATCACAGAAAACCTGGTATCAGTTACCACTCAGCTACAGAAAATGTAGTCCTCAGTCTCCCCCTCCATCACACACCATTGGTCATGAACCATGCCTTCCTGCCCCACCTTCTTATAATGGTAATCCATTTACCTGCCATTCTTTTCTGCCTCAGTGCTCCCTTGCTCTCAAACTGCAGGCTACATCATTTCCCACTAAGCGATCAAATCACCCTCCTCTCAGGAAATGCATGAGAGTGGGGAACAGCATTATGGGATGCCCAGGTCCCTTGTTGTTTCACATATAAAGTATTTACTGATGAAATAAAGAGCGTTTTCAAGGGTTCGTTCACGGGACACCAGGTGGCTGGCCAATTTCTACAGATTCGTCAAGAACACCGCTCTATCTCAGATCATGCCATAGATTTCCGAACTCTGGCTCCTCTTGTGGATGGGGGGACAAGGCTCTTTTGGATTGCTTTCTCAACAGACTCTCAGACTCAATAAAGGATGAGTTTGCAGCTTAAGAGCATCCTTTCGACCTGCAGGACCTCAGCAACCTACCATCCCACATCAACACCCGTGAGCGGTCTTGACAGGATGAGCGCCAGCCCTTTATAAAATCATGCACCCTGATTTTCACTGAGCCCTCTCCTGAACCCATGCAGATAGGTCACATGTATTTCACCAAGGGAGCCTCAGTGTTGGAGGGACAACGGCGTCTGCTTTTACTGCAGTCAAATAGGCCATGTTCCATTCTGCCCACTAAAAGGTCGGACCCCATAGTTCTGAGGGTACAGGGGGCCCCCACATCTACTTTTTCCCCAGACCAGCGATCATGTTTTACCATAACCTTAACTCATGACAACCAATCATACTCATGCATTGGTGGACCTATTAAAGCCTGATATCCTATATTGCTGCCAATCAATTCCAAATTCCCCTCTCACCGCTTTGTCGACCATTTATGGTTCAGACTTTTGATGGCAGCAGACTCACTCCTATTATGCACCAATCATCTTGGACCTCCCATGGCTAAGAATTCTCCAACCCCCTCTCTTATTCCTCTTTCATTGGCTCTCTGCACTTCTGCATTCGAGCAAGACTCATGCAACTCATGCCGACTCTCGCTCCATGGCGAACCCCGACTCGCGAGGGCTCTGCACTTCCGCATTCCAGCAAGGTTCTCTACACACACACACACACACACACACACACACACACATTCTTCTGGCGTGGAGAAGCAGCCAAACGCATGCATATCAAGCGCATTAGTAAGATTCCCACGCAATATATTCAATTTAATATAATTTTATTTGTATAGCACTTTTAACAATTGTCATTGTCGCAACGCAGCTTTACACAACCAAAAGAATGTAGTGGTTAGCACTGTCGCCTTGCACCGCCAGGGTCCGGGTTCGATCCCCGGCCAGGCTCGATTCCCGTCTCTGTGTGCATGGAGTTTGCATCTTCTCCCCATGCTTGGTGGGTTTCCTCCCACAGTCCAAAGACATGTAGGTTAGGCTGATTGGCGTTCTCAAATTGCTTGTAGTGTGTGAATGAATGAGTGAGTGTGTGTGTGTCTGTGCCCTGCGATGGATTGTCACCCTGTCCAGGGTGTACCCTGCCATGTGCCCCAAGTCTCCTGGGATAGGCTCCAGGCCTCCCGTGACCCTGAATACAGGATTAAGCGGTATAGATGATGAGTGAGTGTATGAAATATGAATATATGAATCAGAATGATAACTTGTATTGACACTTGTCTTGACTCCACACTGTGACTTTTTTTGAGATTGGTCTCAGAAAAGCAGCAGGACCAGATGGCATCTCAGGTTGAGTGCTCAGAGTCTGCGCAGACCAGTTACCACCTGTTTTATTTTTCATGGTAATACTTAACCTCTCCTTGTCCCAATAATAGATGAATCAGAATGATGTACTTGGAAACTTTTGAAGACTCCTGGCATGGTATCTATGTTAAATTCAGTTTGTCGACTCTAGTTCAGTATTTAATACTATAATACCCTCCACACTCACCACCGCGCTGAAGCACCTGGCACTTAGACCATCTCTTTGTCAGTGGGGATCCAACTGAGATGGCCTACCCAGAAAAGATTGGAAATCTGGAGAACTGGTGCCAGAGGGAACGACCTTCTTTTTAACATTAGCAAGACAAAGATGTTGATTGTGGCAGTCAATAAAAAGAATTAGAGATTCTGAAGAATTGGATGCCCATCATCAACTAAAGCACAGTGGAGAGAGTGGACAGTTTCAGGTACTTCTGTGTTCACATCACGCAGGACCTGTCAAGTCCTATCACATCAACATAATAGTGAAAAACAGCTGGCAGAATCTCTCCCACCTTAGATACTTTAGACTGCCCTTCAAGGTGTTCAGGAAATTGTAAGTGTGAATGCATATTAGGTTCTGAATTTAGGGATAATATTCGAGGTCAACCTATGTTTGTAGGAAAGACATGGGAACAGCTATTCAAGCATTCACTTGTTCCAGACTGGACTTCAGTAATGGCCTAAATTTTGGCATTTACGAATCCTTTCTCTATTGCCTGCAGCTGGTCTTTTAACAAGTACCACAAGCATTGGCATATCACCCCAGTCCTTTTCTCTTTTTCTCTTCTGTTATGTATCTTTAAATATTACTTATTTAGTTCACATTTGGCATTTTGCACTGTGTTCACCTAGGAACTACTTGGTAGTGGATAGATGCTATATAAATCAGTAGCAGAAGAAATGAAGCTTCTTGTTGCAGTCTCTGTTCTCCCAAATGTACAGTATTGGTTTTGTTGTTTTAAGCTCCACTGTGGTAGAATAGAGTTGGGTATCAGGGTAGCAAGATCAGGCTCCTCAGTGGCACGCTGTTTACAGAGCACCATGTTCTATTAACAAAGCGCAGGCCGGTCCACACACTGACTGTCTGGCCTTGCACTGTTACCTTTTCTGCCAAGACAGGTTTGTCCAAACAGCCTGCTTAATTTACAACAAAACAGGAAACAACAGCAAAACAGGATGATCCCCACAGGTAACATACTCATTTTAACATTTCGTTAGTAATGTTTTGACGCTGTCGCCGCTCGTCGCCGCGCTGACGTAGACCGAATGCCTTTCTTGTATTTAAAGGTGCCGCAAAGCAATCAATCTTGTTGATCTTATGGAGACTGACCAAAATGTAGAAGAAAACAAGAAATTGATTGATAGAAAGAACTGCATTGTAGAAATAAACTAATTATAAGGCATTCGTATGGTGTGGCTTCTGTTCATTGTGAATTGCTAGTCTAATTTCATATTTTTTTATTATTATATTATATTTCTTATTATCCTGTCCACGCATAATTTTTTTAAATTAATGTCCCTGTACACAAACAGGGACATGTCATAAATAACCGGGAAACCCGCTACCGCAATAATTAACTTCTCCTCCATTTCGCTTGGGAACTAATGTCGCCGGAACAAAAGTTTACGGGACTGCGTTCCGCGGAGTCCGCGCAAGCGGAGCAATTCTACTTTTTTAATTGGTTGCCGCTCTACCGCATCATAGCTCGTTACCATAAAGTTGAGCTGATTTCAACTCCCTTCGCCGCTCTCATCCGCGCCGCGCCGCCCTTCGCCGCCGGCTACCGTTGAAAATGATCGACTTCCGGCCGTTTTGACGCTCTCGCCGCGTTCGGTGTGAACGCAGGATAACAAATTAAGAGAGTATTAATTACATGTGCTGGGGAGAGTCTGCTCCATGTCTGCAGTAGGTTTCCATCAAGGTTATTTATTGGTGTTTTTGTGTTGTCAATTAAAGTCCTCCATATAGTGTCAAAATATAATTAACACAATATAGCTGTATGTGTACACAACAATAAATACAAATTTCCTAATTAAAATTAAAGCAACTATAATTACTGAAATTAGCAATACCAGTAATCAAGTGTATGCATTCATCAATCCTGAGTCCAAGTTGTTTGCAAAACAAACCTCAATTACAGGAAAGTATACAAGAAATCTATTACATTCTACCTGGCTGGAAATAAAGGAATTCACATACACACAAACAATGTTTTACACATAACTAACATGTTTTTTTCTCTAATATAATTCTGTCCTACTGTAATGTCAGTGACGTACTACATATGGTTCAATTTGACTGCAGGACCTCAAGCGTGTCTTGTTCTTGAAGTAGACTGTTCAACTTGTAGAAATGCATCTGTCCAGAAACAGAGAAAAGAGACATCAATCTTGAATATTTATTTCTAATTGTTTTCGGATTGAGAGATCTAAAAGCAAACATAATAGCATAACTATTTAGATGTACAGACTTCTGATTAATTGTACTGGATGTCTGTTACTCACCATCAGTAACAGAGGAAATGAAGCTTCTCCTTGCAGTCCCTGTTCTCCCAAAGGTGTGTGTTATTGTTGTAAGCTCCACAGCAGTAGGGTGGTGCTGGGCATGTGGGCAGCGAGATCAGACTCTCCAGCGGCACATTGTTCACAGAGACCCACCGGCCATTCATGAAGCGCAGGCCGGTCCACACGCGGTCTGCTTTGGTTTGGTTTGTTGTATTTTTAACCAGCATGATTTGGGTTTGAGAGACTGGGCTGGCCAATCCAGTGTAATAGGTTCTGCAGTAGTCAAGAGCTTCATCCCAAGTCTTACTCTCATTCACCAAAACAAATCTCCAGGAACAATAGAAAGGCTGAGCAGTTTTACAGGGAAAATCATTCCAGCCAGTTGACGACACAACGCCACAGCTCTCGACTTTCCCGGCGTTATTAGGCTTGCCAGGAGCCCACTTAAGGAAATTAACAGATTCTCCATCAGACCATTGCCAGATGTTTGAACCAGATGTGGTTCTGTTCAGCCCGATCCAACCGTCTACACTGGAGAACGTAGCTGCAGACATCAACAGTCTCTGGTTCTCCATGTCGCTAGTGATGGTTGCCAGATCCAGGTAGTTTTCCCTGCAGTAACGCTGAGCAGAAACCCAGTCCATGTTTTTTGGAATGTAGATAAATTCTTTCACCTGACAAACTCCCATGCTACAAAGCAGGAGGAAAAAGACAACGGACGACTTCATGTCTGCTGTGGTGTGTCTGAGCTCTGAGAATGTTTATCCGCGTCACTGCCAGGTCCGGTTAGAGGTTAAGTGAGAACTCATTTACAACACAGGCAAAACAGGATATGCTCCAAAGCGACTCATTTTCACATTTCATGAATAGTGTCACACAACATCCTTCTCATCATGCTTGCTATACCTTTTATAGAGGAATTATAAGAATTAAAAGCATTAAATCACATCATACATTATAATCAAGCAGATTTACGGAAATACTGAAGTAGATTTAGATCAGCAGATAAAACTTTCTTAGAAATCATGAAAGGATCCAGGAGGATTATCAAACATAATATCTAACTGGCTAATATGCAGCTTAGCAACTCTTTAGCATTTTTTTTTTCTTTCGAAATCTTTTTTTAATGCTGCAGGTGATGTAAATGTTACCTTTGAGCAAATGGCTCTAAGAAATATTTTCTTAGAAAAATTTTGGCTTTTATTTTATATATATATATTATAGTGTGTGTGTGTGTGTGTGGTTACCATTGGTCACAAGTAATTTCACCACAAGTCCCAGGATGGCATATTATTTTCTCATTCAACAGTATATCTATATGTGCTGTTAGTTAGATATGTATGTATTATTAATCAAACTATTAACATTATATGCTACTCATTTGGTTGAAATGAAGTTTTCAGGTAAAATATAATCACAGTTTATTTGTCTGTGTGCCTGATTCCACTGTACTGTACTTGGACTGAAGGCCCTAAAGTGGCCTTATAAGATCTCGCCAACATTTATCTATATCTCGCAACCCTTGACCCGTCAGCATTACTCATTCAGTCCAGCAGGTGGCAGTAATGAACCTAAGAATGGCATGTCGAACTGGATCCTTAATCGAATTATTACGTAGGAAATTAACAAACCAGCCATTATGGCTGCCAGTAGCCGTGTCCACTCGTAATGCAAGACATGTATCGTTAAGCTTCTCTATGATTTGATCTTCAAGGTCACATGAAATGTCTCATATATGTCTTGCAACTGGATCGTTTGACAGGGGGATAATGTTCAATTTTGTCTTTCACTTGTCTCATCCAGCATAATGGGCAGCATGTCTACAGCAGCAGTGCGGATTATTTCGTGTTATTTTGCCCACTACATACACTGAAAAGTAGTGAAAGTTTCGTTATATTGTCCTGCTGCAACTAGCATGTCGACGTTAAACCATTATTGTTGCACTGAGGTTCCACTTTATACTCCTGGGCCCCAAACTGATGTTATTTTACATTGCTTGTATTAATGACCTATTTCTTTGTGAGTGGTTGGTTTGTTTTTGAGTGTATGATCTTTATTGTCAATAAAGGAAAGCATGACTTAAGATAGTCCTAAAAAGATGAATTTCCTCCCGTTCCTCGTCTTTAACCCTCACTAATGAGGTGCGAATCACATTTTAAGAACGATAGCTTTAAGGGCTCAGTACTCACCTTCAGTGGAAAAAAAATAATAATTCCTTAACTTTGCTAATGCTATGGCATAAAACACTATAGAAAATTATAACCATTTGCCATGTAAGCAAGCAACATGGGAAATGTACGTGTTGTACCCTATTTTACCATTTATAGAATAGTATATAGAATAACAGCTGTATCTTTTATATTCTACCCATTTTCCTTTCTTTCTTTTTTTTTTATTTCTCAGTCCCCTGCCTCGCTCACCAACTAATTAACCCACACAGGGCCATGAAAAATGTGACATGCAAATACGCAAAAGAAAACAACTGTGCAAACGTTATCATCATTTTGAACTTTTCCTTCATTTTATTTTCATGGTTTGCTTATACAAGTCAGCATGGTTTTTGTAGTCTGGCCCGGCAGATCTATTCCTCCCATAGATTTCAATTTGAGTCTCAAAAACAAGCTTCCTGACAAAGAGCATCCCTGACTGGTTCAATATACAGAACAGGTTTTTTAGTTTCCAACTGTGATGGAAATATGATTCCATATTTAATGGGATGGTCGGCAACAGGACGTGTTTCATGGAGCCTTCCACCTGCCCCAGGCAATTTCAGTTAAAAATTGGCCATCTCCTCCGAGTGGCGCAGTGGTTAAAGCGCTCGCCCTATCATCCGGAGATCGCTAGTTCGAATCCCGCGTGGTGCTGTAACCTCTCGCAGCCGGAGGTCTAGAGAGAGCTGATTGGCCGAGCTCTCTCAGAGGGGCGGGATGAGAGGTACTTAGTGCTCCCACATTAATCACGGCTCTACAGCCAGTCAGGGGCGTCTGTGAGCTCGCGCAGCGGATAGCGCTGTCCTCCGAGTGTGTGACTCCGCCCCCAACGGTGCGCGAGCGAGCAGTTCGAAAAGATGCGGTCGGCTGGCGTCACGTGGTTCGGAGGAAACACGTGATAGTCTTCGGCCCTCCCGGCTGAGTGGTAGTAGTAGCCTTATGTGGGAGCGCCCCCTAGTGACGGGGAGGAATTGGACATGACTAAATTAGGGAGAAAATCGTGGGGAAAAATCCAAAAAAAATAAAAATAAATTGGCCATCTATTACTTATAAACTTTAGGCACTGCAGTATAGTCAAGTTCTAGTTCTCTCTAGGGCCGATATGGAAACTCTGCCAAGCTCGCCGACTGAAATTCGAACATCGTTACACAGCTGAATAACGATTTTTCACAAGATTGCAGTAAGGAAGCACAATGAGGACGTTGATAAACACAGGCTGCAAGTGGGGAGGAACAGGTAAATCCAACAGGTAAAAAAAAAAAACATCTGTTTTCCACCCGTGGCTTGGCATCATGATGATTTGAAACTCATATTTGGAGCAATGTTGTAGGGCATTCGTTTCTCCCTTTAGTGAACAAAATCGCAGCCGTCTTTCTGAGAATTTATTGATGTGATCTGTACGTTGGATTAAACGGCACAAATACCATCACTCGGCACATCAATAATAATCAGCATAAACATTCAAACTTCACACCTAAACCCCACGTGCTGCAGGAGCTTTCAAAACAAACACTGACACAATCAAATAGAGGACAAAGAATGTGTTTATTTATTTATTTATTTGCTGGAAATAAAGAAATTCAAATGACAAATAACTAATTAATACAACTTTATTTCACTGTAGTGTCAGTGACTCACATACAATCTTTACATTTAGTTAAATTACTGCAGGACCTCATGCATGTATTTGTCTTGAAGTAAATTGTTCGACTTGTAGAAACCCATCTGTCCAGAAACAGAAAAAGGTCAGTTTTATCTCAAACTGTAATATTTGTTTGCCTGTGAGAGCTAAATGCAAACATAATCACACATAGATATTTTAATTTATTTATTTAGATGTACAGACTTCTGATTAATTGTACAGGATGTCTGTTACTCACCATCAGTAACAGAGGAAATGAAGCTTCTCCTTGCAGTCCCTGTTCTCCCAAAGGTGTGTGTTATTGTTGTAAGCTCCACAGCGGTAGGGTGGTGCTGCGCATGTGGGCAGCGAGACCAGGCTCCCCAGCGGCAACATGTTCACAGAGACCCACCGGCCATTCACGAAGCGCAGGCCGGTCCACACACGGTCTGTTTGCGTTTGCACTGTTGCCAAGATAGGTTGTCCAAATGGGCTGGCCAAGCCGGTGTAATAGGTTCTGCAGTAGTCAAGAGCTTCATTCCATGTCTTGCGCTCATTCACCAAAACAACTCTCCGGGAACAATAGAAAGGCTGTAAAACATTACAGGGAAAATCATTCCAGCCAGTTGACCACAGGATGACACAGTCCTCTATTCCCAAAAAATTATCCGGCTGGCCAGGTCCCCACTTAAGGAAATGAATTGATTCTCCATCAGACCATTGCCAGATGTTTGATTTAGGTGTGGTTCTGTTCAGCCCGATCCAACCGTCTACACTGGAGAACTTCGCTGCAGACATGAACAATATCTGGTTCTCGGCGTCAGTAGTGATGGTTGCCAGATCCAGGTAGTTTTGCCTGCAGTAACGCTGAGCAGAAACCCAGTTCATGCTTTTATTTACGTAGATATATTCTCTCATCTGGCAAACAGCCTCGCCACAAAGCAGGAGCAAAAAGACAACGGATGACTTCATGTCTGCTGTGGTGCGTCTGAGCTCTGAGAATGTTTATCCGTGTCACTGCCAGGTCCGATTAGAGGTTAAGTGAGAACTCATTTACAACACAGGCAAAACAGGATATGCTCCAGAGGGACTCATTTTCACATTTCATGAAAAGTGTCACAAAACATCCTTCTTGTTGTGCTAGCTATACCTTTATAGGAAATAAAGAATTAAACCATGTCATACATTATAATAAAAAACGGATTTACAGGAATCCTGACTTAGATTTAGATCGCCAATGAGCAAGCCAGAAGTGCCAGCAGATAAAAGCCCATGTGACAAAATGATGAAGAAATATTGAAAGGATCCAGGGGGAATTAAATAAAAAATATATATAAATAAATAAATAAATAAATATATATATACAATTTAACAACTCTAACAGCATAATGGTTTTGTCCACGGTGTTTATAACGTATGTTTTATTAATAATTTTATTAGCATTATTTGCTACTCATTGGGTTAATATTAAGTTTTCTGGTAAAATTAATTACTCTCACAATATAAAAAGACTCAATAATTACTGTGTCTATCTGTTGTTGCAGACTGATTGGCCTGATGCCACAGTTTATTAATTTTTTTTCCTTTGAATTTTTCCTTCGGCTAGTGGCTATTATACTGAGCACCTTAAGGGATGGTAAAAAAAAAAAAATAATAATAAAAAAAAACCATTGGAGGAAATGAATTTAAAAATGTGAGGAAAAAAAAGGCCTTTTGTTTTTGAAATCTGGCCATCATTTCGCTATATCTCGCAAACCTTGACCTGTCAGCATTACTAATTTGGTCCAGCAGATGGCAGTAACACGCTTGATGCTTGATCGAAAAGGTGAGCGTTACCAAGCCAAGCAAGTTGCAGTAATGCACCTAATAGCTGGCTGTGAACCGCTAAAAAAAAAATAAAGAGGAAGCAAACAGCCAAGATATTACTGGGATTAGTTTTACATGTGCGTTGTTAAACAGGCATGTGGAGAATTACTCAACTTTACCTTCAGCTTGGCCTAAAAGTTATTCCCCACTGAAGACCCCACTTTCAATGAAATTGTTAAGTTTAACATTTTAAATAGTTATATATAATATATTTTTTATTAATAAGATCAAATAACACAAATAATCAGTTAAAAAAAGATAAAATTATGTCGGGCACTTATGTTATAACTTAGCCTTGTGACTTTGCAGTCTGTGCAAAAAACAGCAAATGCATTTGGCAAAACCCACGAACAAGTCAAAAACAGGAGGAACAAGAGGAACAAGTCGACATGCGAGCTGCGTCAGTGCCTTAGTGGCTTCAATAAGCCTGTTTTGCACTGAAAATCTTTTTTAAATGGGTTTGTCGGCTTGATACTGCTACCTTGGTCATGCTCCAGGTTGAGCTGAGATCTGTACGAGGAGGAGCTCACAGCTCTCTGGCCGATGCGAAGATCCTCCCTCTTCAGTCCCAGCCAGAATTCACTCAGTGTCTGATTTACATATATAAACCTCAAATGTCATCAAATGTCATCTTCTGAGTTGGTCCTGTTTAAGCAGTGCTAAAATCAGCAGGTTCTATATACAGTAGAATAGAAAAAATGATTGAAGAGAAATAACTCCAGTCATTAAGTAGCATACAGCATAAATAAAATGTATGTTCAAAAAAATAAGCGTAATAAATAGTTATAGTCATAGTCAGTCAGTAAAATAAAATACACCAACCTGTTGCATTGAATGGATCCATAACCCAGTCAGACTGAGCACTGTTGTTTGTGATGTATTCTTTAAATAAACGGCTGGGAGACGAGATGTGCTGCTTAACTAATGGGATCACTGTGGCGGCTCTGAAATCACTGGTTTCAGCAACGTTACTCAGATTCTCAAAGACATCGGTAAAGCCTTGATTGAGGCTCCTGTTCAAACTTTTGGGTAAATGCAGCGATCTTGTCCGCCAGGTGACGAAGGTGCTTCCTTAAAGTGAAGATTTGATTCACTCAGCTTATATATATATATATATATGAGATAGGCCTGTTTCATCAGAAACTGATCACATTGAGCATCACTGAACTTGCTTGCAGCCTCATACATGCGCTCAAGGGAGAATGAGCTACTCAGCAATCTTATGTTATTACGTTATTGTGTCCACTATATACACTATTGGTCCTCTTTAACTTTGCTAACACTGTGGCATAAATATATAGTCAAATGTATATAAAATAATATCTATTGTTATTTGTCTTTAGGTTGTGGGAGGGAATTAGACTTCCATGAGAAATCAAAAGCACGGCAACCCCAGGAAAACTCCACACACAGGTCTGGAGGAAAGATCTTTTATCAAGTTGTAAATCACACGTTTTAATACAATATGTTGTCAATTTAAATGGACTTATTTGATGTGTACACACTAAAAAAATGCCGGGTTGTTTTTACTACCCAAACGCTGGGTTGCCTCTGTTGGGTCATTTTTCCCGGGTTATTTACAGGGAATCGGGTACTTTTTGTTTAACCCAGCTTGCTGGGTTGGAGTTGGGTTAGCTAGTGACAGCGAACAACACAAGACCGCCCCTCCCCCGAAGTTCACCGGTGCATTCAGATGCTGTGTCAGCTTCGTGTCTTTTTTTTGGGGGGTGCTTCCTCCTCACATATTTAAAAGGAAATGTCAATGTTAAATACAAGGTCTGTATACACACTTTCACTCACCTATGACTGAATTTGTTCACGGTATGTAACATTTATTACTGTTACCGTGTTAAAGTTACAAAAGCTTTTCAGGCTCAAAGTTTTGTGAGGCAGAATAGCATGCTAGTTTATCTGACAATGGCTGCTAACTAGCCAAACCAAAGAACTCCACCTGGGTATGAAAAAAAAACTGCAACAATGTCTGAGCTTTTTAGCTTTCTCTGCAGAATGCTTGCAGGGTGTATGAAGGTGGTGAAGTGGTGAATGAAAGCTAAGCTGTTAACTGTAGTGCCAGCATGACGCTAGCATTTAGCTAGGTTGCTAGCGTTAGCAACCACATATAAAAAGCTGAGGTGTTACAAAACACTAATCTTCTTATACAGTAAATATGCATACTAGCCAACCCTCTCGGTTTTTCCATAAACTTTTACTTTCTTTATTTATCTGATCTTGTGCTTTTGAAAAATAAAAATAAATATCTTTTCTATGATTTGTACAATGAATTGGATGTTGTTTATTGCATATATGTATGGTTTGCAAAACTTAGAGGGGTTTTATTATTATTTTTTTTTTTGTAATTGACCAGTATATCAAAGTAATTTAACTGTTTAAACCATTTTACCCATAGACATGTAAAACATAAAAATAATAATAACCTAGGTACAATTAACCCAACCTTATAGTTAAATATACCAGTTTGGGTTGTTTTTAACCCAGCATTTTTTTAGAGTGTATGATCTGCAAGCTCTACTGTGTAAAAAGATATATTTTTTTTCTATGTTTGTCTATGGTTGAAGGAGCTGTAATTTTGCTCATGATGTGAGCTTTCTGCACATGTGGAATCAGCATCTATTGGAATGTGGCACTCCTAAAAATGCAAAGGAGATGGAGGCATCAGGTTCCGACCTGACTGACACTGTCAACATTTACCCTGTCCTCTATGTGAAGGTCTATTCTTGGCCACCAGGTAGTGGCATATGCTTTCTTTCTTTCTTTCTTTCTTTCTTTCTTTCTTTCTTTCTTTCTTTCTTTCTTTCTTTCTTTCTTTCTTTCCCATGACACAGTAAATTTGAGACAGAATGGAGTCTCTTTTTTATCAATTGTCTTACCTGGGACACTTTAAAAGGTGTCTCAGACAACCCTTACAACAAAAACACAGTCATGTATGTGGTGGCTGGCACCTCAGGTATTGGTGGGCATCTCAGTGTATCTGTATATGCAAAACCGTAACCAGCCTAGTACATTGTAGCGAACTGGTAGATAATGGGAGAGCCCATATGCTGAGGCTGAAGGGACATGCATTTGGCCACAATCCTGAAACCATCCTTCATTACAAAATAAAATGACTTTCCTGACTCCAAAGGGTGAAGCAACGCATGACAGGAGGATCTTTTTGTTTTCAGTCATAGTGAACAAGCAGCATTGGTGAGTGCCTGAGTGCTTTATGCTCCTTAAATGCATTCTCCTATTTTCCATGTTTGCAAAACAGGACTAAACCTTTTAAGGAGAAAGGGAAAAACTTGCATAATAATTTACAATTTTCAAATGATTTGGGGATGCTCTTTGGGATGCACTTCACTGGACAGAGCCCCCCAGCTGTGATCATGTGAACCGGGTAAGTTGCACTGAAAGGTATGACAAAGGCATGACTCTCAGCTCAACAATGTACTCTTCAGATTTTAATAGAAAAAGAAAAAACAAGCTTGTACCCATACAGAACAAGGTAAAAATCAAGCAGTGGCTTGTAGGACTTTCAGTCCTTTGCCATACCAATTATTCTTTGATTACGTGTAATGCCTTGTAAAAAGGTATTTGCTCTCTTTCAAGTGACCTTGAATTCCGTCAATGTTACCACGGGGCATTAGTCTGTCATGGAGCATATCGTTCAATATTGTCCTGACCTAAAGGAGTGCTTTTTCCTTTTCTCGGTAATTCCATAAAATAATTCCCACTGGTGTTCCCGCTTGTAAAGATTTCTACATTCAAAGGATTAGCAGGCAACTTGATATTAACCACAAAATAAATGATCTTATAGGTGAGAAACAATGTACACTTATTGAGTCATATATAAGTACACTTATACAGTCTACATTATTTTTTTTTTCTCTTCTTCCCTAAAAAATGATAAGTTCCTTTCAGAGCTTCTCTTAGCGGTGAGTCCAAAACATTCACATTGCCTTTCTTGTTGTTAGCTATTTGACACACAGGTCGACAGTTCACAACAAGGTCCAATTAAGATTCCAGTTGTAAATGCAGGCAAAATGCAAACAAATCATGAAGGCACTTCAATGACGTAAAAAGACCGGTGTAGACAGGGTGTGACTGGATTGGAGGATGGAAATAGACATAGATGTAAGTCATTGTTTATTCTTCTGATTCTTGTACATTTATGGCATTTGATAAAGGCTGCTATCCAGACTTACAATTATCTCATTAAACATCATCAATTAAACGCTGAGGGTCTTGCTTTAGGGCCTAACAGTGGCAGCTTGGTAGTGTTGGAATTTTGACCATGACCTTCCCTACCCTTGCCAATCAGCAGATGTGCATTATTTCCCATTCACCTTACAATCACTGAGTAGGGGTCTGGCTAAACTTCTGCCACCACGCAGTATGTATATACTTTGTGTTCTGTGTTCTCGTCACCTGCGGCCTCTAAAAAGGCCACGCTAAATTGGACAGGTGAGTAGATCTTATCTAGCCGTTTTCTTACACGTCTTTCCTGTGTTCACAGACTCCACGCTCTCCTAGCCAAGAAGGACGCGACTGGCCTCGCACTCTTGCGTTCGCTCCACTGTCTTTGTCTTGAGCTACCTGCTCATTTCACCTGCCTGGTCCACCTCAGCACTGAGGTTAATGGGGAAAAATTCTAAGTAACTTAAATGATTTTAGCAAATGGCTGCAATATAACAAAAAATGAAAAATGTAAGGGGGTCTGAATACTTTCCGTACCCACTGTAGGTACATCAGCAACTATGAATTTTCTCCAGATTACTGTATCCAGTTCATGGCCCAATATCTTGTATTTCTTTTCTCTCAATTGTCTTTTTTTTTACCTTCCAGATGAGAATATTCACAAATTTACTAGCTTTGACCTTGGCTTTTCTGCAACTATTCCCATGATCATTGGAGACCAGCGCTGGAGAATCAGAGTGCCTTGCACATCAGCATGACATATCTAACGTGCCAATGAGACTCTCAGATCTGTAGCCTGCACTGAATCTCTCACTGACCATCTCGCTTTTCATAATGGACAAATATCATGCCCCTATCTTCCTTGGTTTTCCATCATACAAACAGGACAAGATCCACAATCATGGGTGGATCATGTCTCTCTTCTTGCCTCCACTTTGGACTACCCTACTGAAAATATCTTTGCTTTTGTGTACTTTTTTTTGTGTGTACTAATATTTAAAAAAAAAAAAAAAAAAAATTCTCGCTGGATGAACACAAATCATCAAGTATTGCAAAGACTCCTAGATAAACAACTGTACACCAAGCCAGAACAATGTCAATTTCATATGAACATAGTGTCTTTCCTTGAAATCATCATTGCCTCATCCAAGATAAAATAGAAAAGTTAAAAGTTAAATGAACAACCATCACTGACTGAGCCAGTTCAACTAAGCCCCCATTCTCACAACCCAGCCTCTCTGCATGCAATTTGCCAAGGTTCAAGGATTCATTGTGATTTGTGACCCATTAATCAGGAATATGCCCAACAATAAGACACCAGATGGCCTCTGAAGACCTCTTCCTTTTTCCTCACAGGTCTTTTTTACCTCACATACAGTACAGACCAAAAGTTTGGACACACCTTCTCATTCAAAGAGTTTGACTTTGTATTATGGCAAGAAAAAAGCAGCTAAGTGAAGAAAAACGAGCGGCCATCATTACTTTAAGAAATGAAGGTCAGTCAGTCCGAAAGTTTGGAATTGGGAAAACTTTGAAAGTGTCTCCAAGTGCAGTCACAAAAACCATCAAGCGCTACAAAGACACTGGCTGACATGCGGAACCGCCCCAGGAAAGGAAGACCGAGAGTCGCCTCTGCTGCGGAGGAGAAGTTCATCCGAGTCACCAGCCTCAGAAATGGCAGGTTAACAGCAGCTCAGATCAGAGAGCAGGTCGATGCCACACAGAGTTCTAGCAGCAGACACATCTCTAGAACAACTGTTAAGAGGAGACTGTGTGAATCAGGCCTTCATGCTAGAAGATCTGCTAGGAAACCACTGCTAAGGACAGGCAACAAGCAGAAGAGACGCGTTTGGGCTGAAGAACACAAGAAAGAAAACTCGCTGAATGAGAAGGAAGGGGTGTCCAAACTTTTGGTCTGTACTGTAGGTAGCTAATGACTTTGTCAAAGCCCACTCACTGGAGAGGAGGAGTCTGCTCACTTGTTTCTTCTCACTTGTCGGACAAGCTCCCGTCAGCCATGTCTTCACATTGACATCATGTCAGATTGGGGCCCCAATTTACAGCACAATTTTGCCGAGACTTCTGTTGACTCATTGACATACTGTAACATCTATTCTCAGGTTTCCAACCACAGACCAATGGGCAAGTAACAGCTATAAGATGCATGGTTTCCAGAATTCAACTTCCTGGAGGATAACTCTTCCAAGGATTAAGTAGGCTCACGATTCTCTTGCAAACTCCTTCACTTGAGGAGCGATAACTATTGATAACCTTCCTTTCTAAGATTTCTCTGAGCTCACTCCTTTGTATTTTACTAATAACCACGACCAAATGTTGTTATGAAGAAAAATATTCATCAGCATTCTTTGATTTTAACTTTAGGTGAGATTCCTTGTTATTAGTGATGGGTCGTTCATGAACAATTCATTCCTTTTTGAACGAGTCTTTAACGTGACTCAGAAGAACGAGTAGTCTTGGAGTGTGATTCATTCATTTTGTACTGGGCGCACATGCGCAAATCATCGCAAAACCTCCGTAGGTTGTGTACAATAACAGAATTGAACAGGTCTTTCTCAATTACTTTTCTAGTCCGAGTCGTTCGTTCTTTTGTCACGTGACTCTCATAGATGCTTTGCAGTGCAGTACATGGAAAACAGAACTGAGCAATTCCTTTTCAATGACTCTTTTTGTAATATTGTAAAAATTTTCATTACAGAAACTATAGACAAAACTTGTACATGTAGACGTGTTGGGGATCTGTTTATTGAAGATGTAACATTTTATTTTATTTCTGATCAAAAGAACAAAATGAACTAAATGACTCAAAAAAAGAATTGTTCACTTTGATAAACGAGATTTAAAGAACCGAGTCACTAAAATGATTCAAACTTCCCTTCACTACTTGTTATGCTGTATTACAATAAAAAAAAATCTTAATGATTCTCAAAAAATGCAATGGTACAAGCGACATAAATTCCATAAAATGGATTTCACTGCATATCATAATGTGTTAAGGATTTCTGTCTATCACACATATCACTGCATATAGCTGCATATCATACAGGGCATGATTGTATACGTCACAAAAATGTCAATTGGATATATATATATATATATATATATTTGGATGTACTGAATCCTGATGAACTTTTCTGAATGTTTGTTACTCACCATAAGTAGCAGGGGAAATTAAGCTTCTTGTATGTATTATTGTTGTAACCTCCTCAATGGAAGAGTTTAGCTGGGCATAGGGCCAGTGAGACCAGACTCCCCAGTTGCACCATATACACAGAAAACCCACTGACCATTTACTAAGCACAGGCCAGGTCACACTTTGGATGATTGGCTTTCTGTATGTTCTGCCAAGATAAGCAAAAAAAAAAAAAAAAAACACCCTGCTGGCCAAACCAGTGGAGTAAGTTCTACAGAACTCGCGCGTCCTCCAATGTCTTACTGTCCTTCACCAAAAACAAATCTCCAGGAACAATAGAATAGCTATCATTTTCACAGAAAATCATTTCAGCCACTTGCCAACACCATGCCGCAGCTCTTTACTCTTGGCCAGGTTGGCCATGCACCCACTTACTGTGAAAGAGTTAACTTATTTTCCACTAGACCGTTGCCAGTTGTTTATTCCAGGTGTGAATCTGTTCAGCCGGATCCATCCATCCATAATGGTAAATGTTGCTACAGCCATCAACAATCTCTGGTTCTCCAGGTCAATATTGATGGTTTTCAAGATCCACATAGTTTTCCCTGCAGTACTTCAGTGCAGAAAACCAGTCCATGTTTTCAAGGTATATTCTTTTGTCTGACAAACATCCATGGCACAAGGAAGAAGGAAAAAGACAATGGATGACTTTATCTCTGCTGCGGTGTGCCTGACCTCTGTGAATGTGTACTTGTGTCACTGCCAAGTCCGATTAGAGGTGAGAGCTCATTTACAACACAGGCAAAACAGGAGAAGCCCAGCAGGTACTTATTTTAAGGTGGTTGCTATAGATGTATAGCAATAATGAACTAAAGCACGGCATTAATATAAAGTCAATTTACAGAAATCCTGATGTAGATTCAGATCCCTAATGCCTGCAGAAGTGTCATCAGGTTTAACTCCCTGAGACAACTGTATACAGCTTCGTCCATTTCAACAAGCATTAAGTCAGTGTCCTGTTCATCTTTATGTTACATTCATGGATGGTTTGTCCCTTTAGGTGATTGGCGGACACATCATCAAAGTGTTAAAAAGAGAATTTCTTTGTGATTTATTTTAATCTCATTATTGTCACTGTTCTAGACAATTACTTCTGGCTGCATCTCTGAATACAGTCCAATCACCATCAAGGCTTGTGTTGGGGGTACTGAATCTGGCCTTTTCGGGAGATTTCCTTCTTCTTGGAAATTACCTAGAGTGTTCTTATAGACATATGAATTTTCTCTTAAAGCTTTAGGCACTGCAGCACATTCTGTATGGGTTCTGGGAGGGCTCACGCCAATATGCATTCAACCTACATAACCTGCTGCAATTTAGGCGATTAGCAAACTTGCAGTGTTCCCAATTAACATGACAGACTTTACCTCATCATAGAATCTCAATCATAGTTTTAAGAAAAAGAACAAGCATGAGAAAATAAAGAAACACAAGAACACTAGGGCAGATAGCCACTCTGTCAAGCTAGATGATTCAAGAACATACAGTGAGGAGGTTGATAAAAAAGGAAGAAATTTGAGGCACATTTGAAGATATTTATTAGGATACTGTTGATTGCTCCAATTAAATTTTTTTTATTTTAATACAGTAGTTAGTGTACCACTGTGAAAAAACAAGGAAACTACAGTACTTGCAGTACTGAAAAAACGATGGACAATATTACCTTGGTGTCTGCTAAGAGTTTATCAGCATCCTGATAGAAAGTTACATAAACACTATTAGCATGTTGGTTGACCTTTTTATGCATAATCTAAGTGCTCGAAGTGTGCACTGCCTCCCGGTAGACAGTGTACATATTGTTCACACAGACACTCAAACATAGAGATTATTAATTATGAGAGTACTAATTACATTTGCTGGAGGGGGGTTAGTGTCCCTTGAGTTCACAGGAGAATCGTTATCGAATTTAACTTAAAGTGGAGAGTGAAGCTCCTCTTACTTGCGTTGGGTTGGCTGGTTGCTCCTTGATCGTCCAATCATTGTACAGTGGAGGACTATATAAAGCGGTTGGTAAGGTGGTCGGGGGTCACAAGTCCTGTCCCCTCATTTCACATTTATATAGTCATCATTCAGGTATGTGCGGTAATGTTGGATGAAATGGGGGTTCCACAACGAAGTTTACATTACCGTATCTTTAATAGGACGGCTTATTGAAGAAGCCTCATGGCTGGCACTTGGCTAAGGTTGTTCCTGTGCAGACTGATTTAGCACAATTGATATGAGTGTTGACCTGGCATTACGGATGTGTTTTATCCCTCCGGTAAACTTATTGCACGTGGTTCAAAGATGGCGCCGGTGAGGTCGGCTGCCGTCACGACTGCTCCGACCTATTTTATCTTGTTTTCGCTTTTTAATTTTTTTTTCAATAACTTTAAACTGTCTAATTCATCACCATTGAGTGCATTAGGTACGATAGAGATACTCTTATTTCTATTGGTCTACAATGTACTCACAATTCGACGTTTTTAACTTCGGATCTAAGTTGGCAGAGTGAGATCCTGAGAGAGAGCAAAGGAAGCGACCCGAAGCGGCATCCCCAAGGGAAACGAGCTGGCGTGAACACCGCACACCTCTGCCTAGCATCCTGCTCGCCAATGTCCAGTCCCTGGAAAACAAGCTCGATGACCTCAGGGCCAGGATAAAGTTCCAGAGAGAAATTCGTGACTGCAATCTCCTCTGCTTCACCGAGACATGGCTGAACCCAGCGGTGCCAGACTAGGCCATTCAGCCGGCCGAGCAGGACATGGGACTCGAGGAGGTCGGGGGGGGGTGCGGCGTGTGTTTAATGGTGAACAGCAGCTGGTGCAACATGGACACTGCCTTATGCGAACTGCATGAGGCACTCGTACAGCACCAGACTCTGAGACACCGAACTTCTATCAACATATCACCTGCCTAACCAGGGGCAAAGGGACACTGGACCACTGTTACACAACAGTCAGGGACAGTTACAAGGCACAATCTCGTCCACCATTTGGTAAATCTGACCATGCCGCCATCTTCCTCATGCCAAAATACAGACATGTTCCGCAACAGCTCCAATCAAGTCAATTTTATATATATAGCGCTTTTAACAATTGACATTGTCGCAAAGCAGCTTTACACAATAAAAAGAAGTAAGTTTGTATGCAATGTGTATGAATCAAAATGATAAGATTGTCCCTGATGAGCAAGCCGAGGGCGACCGTGGCAAGGAAAAACTCCCTGAGATGGTAATAGGAAGAAACCTTGAGAGGAACCAGACTCAACAGGGAACCCATCCTCATCTGGGTGATAACGGATAGCAGGGATTGATCAGCATAATAATGTGTACTGGAAGTTCAGTGTAAGGAGATGTGTTAAAATTAAAAGGAGTCCAGTTTGTTCCCGGAGGCTCAGGTAGACTGTAGGAGATTCCAGTCCTGAGCTATCGAACAACTGAAGTCACAGGTCTCCAGAGCATCAATCGATGATAGGACAGTCTTCATGGAAACCATCCCCAGCCACCATACGAATCCAGGCAGACCACACGGGGCATCCATGCGACGAGATCTCCAACCAGAAGCAGGACTCCAGGACGGGTTAGACGGCTCCAGAGGGCAGAGGGGTCTGGATCACTGGCAACTCAGGAGCGAACATGTATAGCTCGACAGAGAGACAGAGAGAGGGAAAGGAGAGAGGGAGAGAGAGAGAGAGCAGAAAATAAGGAGAGATGGCAGTTAGGTCTGGTCACAGTCAACATGTATAAGGTGAATGTATATTAGTGCAAAGTGCAAGCAGGGACTCCGGCAGGACTAACTATAACAGCATAACTAAAAGGGAGAGCCAGAAGGAAACACAAACATGAGGGCTCCCTGAGATGTAAAGCAACCAATCACCTCACCGTCAACAAACCTGAGTGAACAATGAGAGTGGGGAGGACAGCATCTAAACATACCAGTTCACCAAAATACTCTACATCCATGAGTCCCCCAGATCTGCTCCTTTACCTAAGGCTAATCTATTTACAAACATGCTTGGCTAAATAAATAAGTTTTTAACCTAGACTTAAACACTGAGACTGTGTCTGAGTCCCGAACATTAATAGGAAGACTATTCCATAACTTTGGGGCTTTGTAAGAAAAAGCACTGCCCCCTGCTGTAGTTTTAATAATACGTGGTACTGACAGTCAGCCTGCATTCTTTGATCGAAGTAGGAGTGGCGGATCGTAAGACACTAACAGTTCACTCAGATACTGCGGCGCGAGACCATTTAGTGCTTTAAATGTCAAAAGTAGTATCTTAAAATCGATGCGAAATTTCACAGGGAGCCAATGCAGTGTAGATAAGATAGGGGTGATGTGCTCGTATCTTCTGGTTCTAGTGAGGACTCTCGCTGCTGCATTCTGCACCAACTGAAGCATGTTTATACACCTAGTTGAACAGCCAGACAGTACAATAGTCCAACCTAGAGGTGATAAAGGCATGAACTAGTTTTTCTGCATCATTTAGTGACAATATGTTTCTTATCTTGGCAATATTTCTAAGGTGAAAGAAAGCTATCCTGGTGATATTATCTACATGAGCTTCAAACGAAAGGCTGGAATCTAAAATCACACCAAGGTCTTTTACTGTTGCACTTGATGGAACAGAAAGGCCATCTAAAGTTACAGTGTGATCAGAAAGCTTACTTGTGGTCCTATGACCAGAACTTCTTCTGCAGAAGAAAATTAATTAACATCCAATCTCTTATGTCCTGCACACACTGCTCAATTTTAGCAAACTGGTTTTTCTTATCTGGTTTTGCTGAGACATATAATTGTGTGTCATCAGCATAACAATGAAAACTAATACCATGTTTACGAATTATGTTGCCCAGAGGAAGCATATAAAGGGAAAAAAGCAGTGGGCCTAAAACTGAGCCCTGTGGAACACCAAACTCCACTTGAGAACATGAGGAATGGTCACCATCTAAATCTACAAACTGATAACGATCAGTCAAATAGGATCTGAGCCACAAGAGGGCAGTTCCCTTAATTCCTACGACCTTTTCTAATCTGTGAAGGAGAATACTATGATCAATGGTGTCAAAAGCTGCACTGAGGTCCAGTAACACAAGTATAGTGACGCAACCCTGAGAGGCCCATAGGAGGTCGTAAACTAATACTTGCTCGGTTTCCGATTAAAAAATTATTTAAAATCTTTGCTCGGTTTCCGGAACACTCGTAAACCACATTACTCGCAATCTGAGGTTCCATTGTATAGGAATATCACAGTATAGGGATATCACAATAAGAGGAGTTTTATTTAGCTAAGTTAAAAGAATAAGCAGTATAGAATGCTTATTTAGGATAACCTTATTTAGGATATAAATTGAAAATGGAGATTGAATAGGCACTGTGAGTACAGTGGTGCAAAAAAAAGTTCATTTGTAATAAAAGTTTATAGTGTGACTTCTCTCATAAATAAGAACACACACAAACCTCTCATTTTACACCTACGCACACTTTTGGTCCGTTAAGTGGTAGCGCATGGGTGTTGTCTTGTAAAAGGCTGATTAGACATATTAACACAGTGGTCTTGATAGTAATAACAAAAATAAATCATTTGAAAATTCTCCATGCAACATAGCAAGCTGTGCTCTCTGTGACAGTGAGAGGTGGTCTCCACAGGGCACTGGGGTAAATCAAGCCATGCTTTATGTACCTCCATTCCCAGCTCCACGCTTTTGGAAACAACCTTCGCCAGAAAAACAGAAATCTCTCTACAATAAATAAATAAATAAATAAATAAATGAAAAATAAAATAATAATAGTAATAATAATAATAATCCCCTTGCCAACTATGTTTGACTAATATCATTTAGTTAGTAATCCAGTAACCCAGTGTAAGTATCTATCCAAATGATGGAAATTTCTATCAGACTAAATTGCTCTGGATAAGAACATCTGCCAAATAGCTAGATGTAAATATAGTACTTTAGTAAATAGTTATTGTCGCTAATTAGCTTTACAGAATAAAAAAATAGGGAAATTAGTATAAAATATGTATACAGTGGAACCTTGAATTACGAGTATAATTCGTAAGTGGGCTTGTATTCTAAAATGCTTGTAAATCAAAACAAATTCTCCCATAAGAAATAATGAAAACTCAAATTATTCGTTCCACAGCCCAAAAAAAATAAATACATAAAAATAATTAATACAATATATAAAGTAAAAATAAAACAAATTTACCTGCACTTTAAATAAGTAAAAATAAATCCCGACAGATAAGTGCTTCCATATTACCCACAATTCCGCAATGCAAGAGAGAGAAAAATCATTGGTTCAGTTATGATCACGTGACGCTCGGTGTCAAAACAAGAACCGCGTGCATGCCCCTTGATAGTCGGCACTCATAAACCAAGACTTGCTCGTTTTTCAAGTCAAAATTTATTAAAAATTTTTGCTCGTCTTGCAGAACACTAAACACGTAAAGGGTAAATTTAAATGTTTCCTCCCTTGGGGAACAAAATTGCATTATCCCCTCAGAGATTTTCCTGATGTCACATCTTTATTTTATATTTATTTGTTGTTATGCTCTGTAACAATAAACAACTTTATTTTTCAATGTTACGAGCAGCAAAAAAAAGTATGAAAATACAAACGAGTGTATGTGTCTGAGTGTCATTGATGTCTTATTCAACCTTTAAATCACGTTTCAGCACATTTGCATTAGTTAAGTCTTGACTTACAAAACAACACACTCACCCCAACAACAATAGAAAAAACATTGAAGTTTATTTTTGTTTGATGAAGATAAAGAATCTAAAATATTCATTGTCACACAAAGATTTAAAAAAAATAACACACAAAGATTTAACAAATAACCAACATCTAAATAAAATGAGTCAAAATAAAATTATTTCATACACTGAAAGCCTTTTAACTACATTACATTACATTAACTAAATAGCTACATTTATTTTAATTAGAGGTACTTCAGGGCCTTCAGCATGTATTGTTCTTAAAGGAGTCTGTTCTTCTCGAAGAAATCCATCTGTCCAGAAAAAAAAAAAGGTCAGTTTTTGAGACATCAAACATGAAAAGTTGTTTCCAATAGGGGGCCGAAAGATCAAGAAGCTTTAGAAGTACAGACTTCTGATTAATTGTACAGGATGTCTGTTACTCACCATCAGTAGCAGAGGAAATTAAGCTTCTCCTTGCAGTCTCTGTTCTCCCAAAGGTGTGTGTTATTGTTGTAAGCTCCACAGCGGTAGGGTGAAACTGGGCATGAGGGCAGCGAGATCAGCCTCTCCAGTGGCACCATGTTCACAGAGACCCACTGTCCATTCACAAAACGCAGGCCGGTCCACACACGGATTGTTTGGGTTTGTAATGTTGCATTTTTTGCCAAGATAGGTTGTGTTACTGGACTGGCCAAGCCGGTGTAGTAAGTTTTGCAGTACTCAAGAGCTTCATCCCATGTCTTACTTTCCTTGACTAAGATAAATCTCCAGGAACAATAGAAAGGTAGAGCAGTTTTACAGAGACAATCATTCCAGCCACTTGTCCACACCATGACACAGCTCTCTGCTCCTTCCATGTTATTCGGTTCACCAGGTGCCCACTTAAAGAAATTAGGTGATGTTGCATCAGACCATTTCCAGATGTTTGATCCAGGTGAGGTTCTGTTCAGTCCGATCCAACCGTTTATACTGGTGAACGTAGCTGCAGCCATCAACAATCTCTGGTTGTCCGCATCAGTAGGGATGTTTGCCAGATCCACATAGTTTTCTCTGCAGTACTTAAGAGCAGAAAACCAGTCCATGTTTTGATTAATAAAGATATAGTCTTTTATCTGACAAACAGCCATGCCACAAAGCAGGAGAAAAAAGACAAACGAGAACTTCATCTCTGCTATGATGTGTCAGTGCTTGAAGTGAATGTTTACTTTTATCTTTGCCGGCTCTCTTTAGAGATTAAGTGAGAACTAATTTACATCAGGCAAAATAGAATAAGCCCCAAACTTATTAAAAAAAAAACTGCTTGAGACAATATCCTCCTTATGGTGGTTGTTACAATTTTATAGAAATAAAAGGTAAAGCACAACATTACATTATTACAAAATGGATTTATGGAAATTTCTATATAGATTTAAATACCTAATTAGTTAGCTAAAAGTGACAGCAGGTAAAACTCCCTTAGACAACATGATGAAGAAGCATTGGGAGGATCCATGTTGAGTGTTATTTTGTGACTATAAATAATTATAATAATTAGCTGGATAACTAGCAGCTTAGTCACTTTTCCTGTTAGCATTACATGGAGTGTTCCGCAAAACAAGCAAAGATTTTTAAAATACATTTTGACTTGAAAAACGAGCAAGTCTTGGTTTACGAGTCCAGAGTATCATGTATCATGTATCATGCATGCGCTTCGTGTTTTGATGTTGTGCATCACGTGATCACAACTGAGCCAATGGTTTTCCTTTCTCTCATGCTGCGGAATTGTGGGTAATAATGTCCCCTGCTCGGTTTAGTATGCATCTCTCACTGGTATAATCAACATCCGTGTACGCTTGTACTGTTTACTATAACACTGTGACCACGTGTGTGTGGGTAAAGCCTATTCTATTTTGTGTTTGAATCTGTGTGTGTACAGCGCGCATGTTCCGTTTATTATAACACACGTGTTCACACGTGTAAAACAAACGCAAATCTCATTAGAGAGGATAAAAATTAAATTTCTCTCTCTCTCTGCACTGATTCCGCTATGTGTGTCCGCACGCATCGTTGGACAACGTGACCCATCACACATGCCCCTCCTTCTCTCGCCTTTACACACACCCTTGTGGAAGGGTTACTGTGTAAGATGAGAAGAGGGAGAGGGTGTCGCACAATCACTTATTAGGATTCAGTTGAGCTCCTTCAGGTGGTTTCTTTTTAACATACCCAATGTGGAAAAAATTACAGGAAAGCAGATGAAGAGACCACAGTTTTAAGGTGATTCTTGGAATTAATGTTTTTTTTTTTTTAATGAATGTATTTCTTAAATTGACTGTATTGTTTGACTGTACAGTATATCAAGTTCAGACATTCATTCATTATCTATATTTCTTATCCAGTGTAAAGTCATGTGGGCCATCCCGGGAGAATTATGACATTAAGGTGGGGTACACACTGGATGAAGTGCCGATCCATTGCAGAGCACAATCCATCACACTATTCCACTACCAATTACACAAAAACACTGTGAATGTATTTGGCTCGTAGGAGGAAACATACCAAGCATGTGGAGACACACCAACCTTGTGCACACACCTCTGGAATTGTTTACTGCAAATTTTTTAATAATTTTGTTTGCTTTTTATGATTTGATAGATCTCTCTTGTAAATGAAATCTCTAAGATGTTTGTGCATGGTTAAGGAGGTAACGTTGCTCATGATCTGAGCGTATAAACATGTAGAATGCGCACCCACTATTTCAACAATCTTGAAAGTAAGCGACACATGTCCACAACCCCATGAGTGCAGCTTGTTTTTATTTGATTTCATGCTGCATGGTGGGAAAATGTATGAATCTGCGCATGATTTGTGGAGTGAGAGCAAAACAATTTTTTATTGTCTCAGACATTGTCATCTTTGTCGCTGTTTCAAAGCGGGTACTTTCTAAGCTACTTGAAAAAAGGAAATACAGTAACAGTCACCTGCAGAGACAGCAGACAACGTTCGTTAATGGACCACTGCACTTCGGAGCAATTTCCTATTATGAGACGCTTAGTCAATACTGGCCTTGCCCTCTCCTAAGGGAGCTGAGGGCATCAAATTTTGATTATACTGACACTACCAACATTTACCCTGTCCTCCAAGTTCATTCTTAGCCACCAGATGGTGGCATAATACCTTAGTTCCTCACTTCCAGTGACACAGGGGAGGGGACATGTTCCAATAAAAACACAGTCTCTGCCGTTATTGCAGTCAACTGGAAATGCATTCGGTCAGCCCTTCTTTGTCTACGCTAATATCCCTTTTCCATCTGAGTACACAACAGTGGCTTTTTGACACCATCTATCATCAAATGTGAACAGACTTTACTGATTTCAAGGGTTAAAGCATATCGCATGATATGGTAATGTCTTTGTTTAGGTCATAGTGAACAAGCAACATTGCTGATTGACTTCCTGCTCCTTGCATGCCTTCTCCAGATTTCCATGTTTGTAAAGCAGGGCTAAATGCGTTTGAGAGGTCAACGAGGAACTCTGTGTAATATGTTGCCATGCCCAAATGATTCAGGACTGTTTTTGAGGCCTGGGGCCTCTTTAAAAGCTCTTTGATAGCTCTTCACTGGACAGAGCCGCTCAGCTGTGATCTTGTGAACAAGGTCCGTGACATCAATGCTGGGACAATGCACTTGCCGCATTTCAGCCATAGCCCTGCAACTGCTACTCTGTGCTGCAACTGCCCTAAGTTAGCCAGATGTTCTGCTTCTGTAGTTCCCATAATCCACATGTTGTCCAGATACATTGCTACTTGTGGCATGGGATACAACAAAGTGTAATATTTCATCACATTTAAATGTCTCACATTTACGCCTTTTGTCTCACAATTTGGATTTTTTTTCTATACTAACTGAAATTAGGGTTTCGAACTCTGTCACTTAGTGGAACCAATGCCCTGAGCTGTTTTCTCCACAACCTTGTCTATGACTTAACAGTGGCTGTGACATTGGAGTGGTTTCTCATTGGATTCCTCCCCAAACATGGTGAAAGAGTTTTTGTTTTTTTTACTTTGCCCATAAAATTGACACACATTTTAGTTAAATGTCCCTGTAGTAAGTTTATGACTCAAGTGCATGAACCAGGCTATTAGTCTTGTTACAACCCAGTCCAGGGATGAGTAAGAGTTTGATTGTGCCCAGTCACCTCATGCATCCTAAGCAGATAACCCAGGGCAACCATGCCACGACATCTTCAGTAATTCAAGCCCAAAATGTGAATTATTGTGCCATACAGAGATATACAGCAAACATTTCATGAATACTGTTGAAGACTAGAAACACACTGTTGTGATTTCATGGTGTACCAACACCACCTCCCTAACCAAAAACAAAAATAGGAAAAACCCACACCAACAGCAAATGGCAGTCACACCCCTTTTATGCATAATATGATATATGCCAAAACATTAACAATGTGACTGTCCTCAAATTCAGCAGTCAAGGAACCAAGGAACTAAGCAGAGACAAATTTCTGAGTAAACATGGAAAAAAGCTGCCCATGCTAGCTTCTGTCTCAGCGTACATACAATTTCTCAATGATGACTCACCTTCAGGTGGAAGCAGTGACATGAGGCAACACTGGAGGGACAAATGAATCAGATTAGGAACGCCTGGACTGGAGTATGGAATGGACTGACCTAGGCAGATTGGCACAACCACTTAAAGCCAAACTCACATCCACCTGAGCACCTAGCCTGTAAACCAACACCATCCTGGATAGCTGGCAATCCAGACACAAAGATCACAACCTACGGCTGACCTAATATTCTGTACAGAGTGATGTCTCTGCTGTTGGGTATGCAACCTTGGGACTAGTCTGAGCCATAAGTTCGTTATCGTGGACCTCAACTTTGAAGGCACGTTCCATCCTGTTATCATTGCGTTCCAATGATAGTTTCATGTCTCAACAATTGATTGGCTGAACCTTGTTGCTAAGATGATGGATTACACTGTAGCACAGCCACAATAAGAAGTTCATTTTGTAAGGGCAGGGATGAAACTGACAAGTGTTTAGACAAATCACCATGGAAATGTACCACGATATGTTGATGTGTCTCTTGCTTGTGTTTGGTTTTCCGGGTTGGACTCTCGCAAAAGGACATATCATGATTGCGAAGGGAAGCCCAATGATGCAATCGGTTCATGTGATGCCCTTTTAAAAAGCTCACGCAGGGAGAAGGAAAGGAGGAGAGAGTACTGTATGGTGGTTCGATTTTCTTGCTGAGTTTTAATGCAACAGCTACACTATAGATAAAGATCTCTCGTTTAGTGTAACTCAGTTAAAAATATTAATATGATCATTACAACACAAATGGACCAGTCTAACTATGACACCTCGACCCATGTCACCCACACAGCAGAAGCAAAAGTGTATAAACCATTGATTCTTGGTCTTTGCACCAAGGCATTTATTAAAAAGGCATTTGAATAAAACTTAGACTAACTTAGACTTAGTTGCTCTACTGAGTGAGTGTCACTTATCAACATAGTAACGCAGTTACCCAGACCCTAATCTCCTTGATTTTTTTCACAAACAACATTGCTGAAAACTGTCCATCTGGAAAAGTCTGGAAATAGTGAAACACTGTCTCCATCCAAAGGTTTGAAGAAGCCTGCGGGTTTTGGTGGAGATGATCCAGCATGGCAGGATCAATTGGACTGAAAGCACATTTTGACCACTAAAATCTCAAGTAGCTATTTGCGAAAAAATTACATCATTTGACAAAACAGTGATAAAGCGATTCAATTGTTATTTAAGGAGGAATAGCAAACAAACAGCAACGGATTGCATGAGGTGCGCATGAAATGTATGAGAGAGATACAGCTTTTCTGTTTAGAGGGCTGAGAGCACTAAGAATGTGACATGCAAAACAAAGGAAAAAAATCCTGGAGCAGGAACAACTCACTTTTTCTTAAACATAACACAATAATAATAATATAATAATAATAATAATAAGGTTGGCGTTTTTAACTAATGGTCTTAATCAGACATTCAATTGAAAGAAAATTGTAAGTAAGGAATGAAGACAAGTATGGATTGGACGTGTTCAAGTTGTGGGGAAAAAAAATGCAATACTGCAATACTGAGAAAGTCTGATTTTCGAATTCCTTTCCTCCGCATTCCTTAGAAAATCAGACTTTCTCTGATAAACCTGCTTTGCTGAATTTCACGATATGTTCGAGTGTAAACTTGGACTGGAGTTGGGACTGATTCAAGAACATTGGACTCTGTTAGATGCCCAGGGAAATCACTATACTGTATGTATGTATGTATGGGAACATAATGACCTATACAGCACCAGTATAGCAGGTATTTTGGAATGCATAATCTACTGTTGTATTAATAGTGGCAGATTATGCATTCCAGCTTAAAAGCAGACACAATAATGGAACCGGAATATTTTGTGTCAGTATAAGTGAAGTATTGCTTCAATCTAGCTTAAGCTTGCGAGGTAGAGCCCCTTATCCAAGTGAGTGGGACTTATAAGTAGTCCCTTCACCAAGCGCTGCTTGATAAAGCTTGTGCCACTACACAGGGCTATTCAACCCTCTATCAAAAATGCAACATATATCCAATGAGGGCGGCACGGTGGTGTGGTGGTTAGCACTGTCGCCTTGCACCGCCAGGGTCCGGGTTCGATTCCCGTCTCTGTGTGCATGGAGTTTGCATGTTCTCCCCGTGCTTGGTGGGTTTCCTCCGGGTACTCCGGTTTCCTCCCACAGTCCAAAGACATGTAGGTTAGGCTAATTGACGTTCCCAAATTGCCCGTAGTGTGTGAATGAGTGAGTGTGTGTGTCTGTGCCCTGCGATGGATTGGCACCCTGTCCAGGGTGTACCCTGCCATGTGCCCCAAGTCTCCTGGGATAGGCTCCAGGCCCCCGTGACCCTGAATACAGGAATAAGCGGTATAGATGATGAGTGAGTGAGTGATATCCAATGAGTTTAATGTAGGATTATACTGTACTATAATAAAATGCAGTTTCCTTAGACTGGTGAAGAAAAGTCGTAATCTTTTTACATTAATATTATAGCATACTATATGAAAAGAAGCAATGACAGTGAGCAGGTGTGAAACGCTAAAGAATGAAACAGCAATTTAGCTTTTATTATCATTAGCTTTTATTACCATCGCTAAGAAGAGTGTTTAAATAGTGGGATCAAATTAGTGGTCGCTGAGAACAATGATGTTCAGTCATCGGTCAATTGAAAATCTGTGATTGGTCACAAGGACAACACAGTGATATTAGGTTGAGCAAACTTGCTTTCCTAACTTGTATACAGTATATCAACAGCTGTGACATGAGCTGGAGAGCTGGAGAACCATGTGTGCCCCAGACCTCGTTACCGGTGCCGGAACTATCTAATGCACTTGTGGCTGAATAGACACAAATCTCCAAAGCCACACTCATGAACTTTCACAGAAATGTTGACAGCAAATGAATGAAATCTGCAAAACTAGATTTATTTTGTTTCAGTATGGTCGCCCTGATGACAGTTTGTGGATTTAACAAAGCTACTGTACAGACTTTGCACTTTGCATAAAGTAACTTCCAGGCTTTGGGCAGTTTCCCAATAAAAACAATGCAGTTTACTCACATTTTTCTGGAAACACCAGAGAGAATGCAGAAACATCTGCGAAGAAAGTCACAACCCTTATGTTTGATTGATTGGTCAAACGTTATGCCAGTAAAAATGGAAAAATTAAATCTTTCGATTTTTGACGTCTGATTTGGAGCAGGAGAATATGAAGGTGCAATTACGAATGCTTGAATTATTATTTTTTTTTTTTTTTAAACAGCAAAATTAGACAACACGTTTGTATGTAGACAAAATGTCAGTGTAAATATACAGTATATTTTATGTCTGATTTTATTTTTTTCTCTTAAAATATGCATATACAATGTTAAAAACACATTTGTATTAAACATTTCCTAATTTAAAAAAGTGCAGAACATGCCACTTTAGATAGTACAGTGTATATAAATATAACAAAATGCTTTACTTCATTAAAGAAATTATTATGGAGCAAAGTAATATTTGAAGCAACATCATTATATGAAATGGATGCATCTGGGTGTCTTTTTATTTTAATGAACTTTGAATTGACGTTTCAGCACATTTGCATTAGTTGAGTCTTGGCTTTCAAACCGACACACACATTCATCCCAAGAAATGCAAAATGTACATTTATTTATTTATTTATTTATTTATTTATTGCTAGGGAGAAAAAGAACTCAGATTTACAGAGAACCAACACCTGAATAAACCTCAATTTCCATGTCCTACAAATAAACCTAATCTGTTCATTTAAAAGCTGTAACATAAATAAAATGACACACATTCTTAAACCTCTACAGGTAATTAAATTTCCCAGAGCAGGTAGTGTTCTTGAAGGAGACCGTGAAAATCGAACCTGTCCAGAAAAAGGAAAAAGAAACAAATTAATATTAGTCCTATAATAAAGTCTCTAATTGAGACCAAGAGCTCAAGAAGCTACCATGTCAATGCTAAATCCTGGTGAATTGTACTGAATGTCTGTTACTCACCATTAGTAGCAGATGAAATTAAGCTTCTCATTGCAGTCTCTGTTCTCCCAAATATTCATTTTCGTGTTGTAAGCTCCACAGCGGTAGCGTGGAGCTGGGCATGAGGGCAGCGAGACCAGGCTCTCCAGTGGCACGTGGTTCACAGATGCCCACTGACCATTAAAAAAGCGCAGGCCGGTCCACACGCTGACTGTTTGGGTTTGGTCTGTTGCATGTTTAGCCAGAGCAAGTTGTGCTGGAAAGACCAGGCTGGCCAAGCCGGTGTAGTGAGTTCTGCAGTACTCGAGAGCTTCCTCCCACGTCTTACTGTCCTCCACCAAAACATACCTCCAGGAACAATAAAATGGGAAAGCAAATGTGCAACTAATATCATGCCAGCTATTTAGCCACACAGAGACACAGTCGTCGAATCCTCTGTAGGCACCAGGTTGGCCAGATGCCCACTTAAAGAATTGCGAGGGTTCTCCATCAGACCACTGAAAGGTGTTTGATCCCAATGCAGTACTACTTAGCCCGATCCAAGAATAGTAAAACAGTTGTATAAACGTTCCCAGTCTCCGGTTCTCCGCATCAGTAGTGATGGTTGCCAGATCCACATAGTTTTCCCTGCAGTAACGCTGAGCAGAAAACCAGTTCATGCTTTTATTGATGAAGATATATTCTCTGATCTGGCAAACAGCCTTGCCACAAAGCAGGAGAAAGAAGAGATTGGACGGCTTCATCTCTGCTATGATGCGTCTGAACTCTGCGAGTGTTTACTCGCTTCTATGCCAGTATTGTGTAGAGTTCAAATGAGAACTCATTTACAACACAGGCAAAACAGGAAAAGTACCAAAGGGACTCATTTTAACTTAGAATGAATAGTTTCAGATAGATGATGCTTGCTGTAGCTATAGAAATATAGACCTCAAGCACAACCTCCCAAGGTGTTATTTTACCATTGGGTTTCTTGTATGGCATGTCCCGATCTTACAACTGCATTTCAAGTTGTATATCTATCATTTTAATATGTTGTGAGTTTGTATGGAGGTGACTTAGTGGTTAGCGGTTGTCTTGCACAGATCTGGGTTCTGTGGGGTCTGCGTGCATGTACTGTAGTTCTCCTGTTCTCCACATGTTTGCTGGGTTTTTGTCCGGGTACTCCGGTTTCCTCCCACAGTTCAAAGACATGTGGGTTAGGTTAATTGGCGTTCCCAAATTGGCCATAGGATGTGAGTGAGTTCAGGTTCTGTGGGGTCTGTGTGTATGCAGTTCTCCTGTTCTCCACATGTTTGGTGGGTTTTTGTCCGGGTACTATGGTTTGCTCCCACAGTCAAAAGAAATGTTACCCCACCTTGTGCCCTAAGTTTCCTGAGACGGACAATGAGTGAGTGGGTGGATTTGTTTGGCAAGGTGCCTTAGTCAGGCCTCCCTTTCTCTTACAGAGGTTCTGTTAGAAAGTCTCAACCATATCCAAGCCTAATAAAATCTTAAAATCCTAAAATCTTATTGAACAGTGGGGTTTTACTGAGCAAGCAGCATTAAATAGCATCCAACAGGCTGTCCAACAAAAAAAGGCTGCAAAATTTGCAACAGGCTGACTGGGGTCTCTTAAATGGCTTATTCATCAGTGTTGTAAAATGATCTCATATCATTAGGTTCAGTCACTGGCCAGAGAGTCTCTTTAAGATTTGAAGGGTTAATCTGAGCTCTTCAGATCACATGACTTTTCTCTATTGTTCCAAAGTCCAAGCTTTATGCTACTTAGCAAAGGTAATATATATATTTTTTTCTGATTAGATAATGATTAGTGATAATGATTAGTTCTGATTATTAACTAGAAAGTGCTTTTCTTATGACCACATAACATGTTTAGTCCCAATCCTGCAAGTTCTCATCATATTGTGTGTCTATGGAAATGCTTTTTTTTTTTTTTTTTTTTACCATCAGCTTCACATAGTGCTTAAGTGACTTCCATTCATGATTTTCTATTGAAAAAATAAATAAATAAATGAATTTCACAAAGTTGTTTGTTCAGCATTATCCTTCCAAGTTTCTACAATGCATCGAAGCGTTCTTAAGCAGCCAATAATTGACCTCTTCTGAAATTGTGGCCAGACAGTGTATTTTGCCACATTATCAGTTTACTCAGATTTATTTATAAATGCTGGATAGTGCATAGGAAAGCCCAATATTCAGCTTGGTTTAAAGCCTGAAGCACAGAAACATACATTTTTCTGAATACACTGGGAAGAACATCTGCAATCAAAGTCCCGCCCCCTGTGTTTGATTGATTGTTCAACCTTTCTGCCAGTGAAAAGGCAAATGAGATTGCAAAATAGAAAATGCCTTTTTTTTTTTTGTTTTGGTCAACCTGGAGCACGAGAATGTGAAAGTGTAATTACAAATGATAGAATTTCTACTTTCAAGCAAAATCAGACAATTGTATGTCCATCAAAATGCCTGTGTAAATATACAGTATAACTAACTGATGATTTTTTCCCCTATGGTAAGCACACACAATCATCATCATGCATTAACATATTCTAATCAGAACAAAGTCCAAAAATATTCCTCTATATATTCCACTATATATACTATAGTAATGTGTGTATTTTAATTTGTAACTATTTAAAAAAGTGTTATAACTTTAAGGGTAAATTTTATTTTAAATTTCTTTGAGCAACACAATTGTGTGTTTTTTTTTTTTTTTTATGGGAAATTGGTGGTGGTTTTGTTATTTTAAAAAGAACACAGAAAATTGACATAATTTTCATTGAAGTATCAGAAATAATCTAAGCAGAAAAAAGTTTTAGTTTAAATTCTGCTAGTTGCTATTACAAAAAAAAACAACTTTAGGTTTTAAAAGCTAAAACCTACATCATTTTATGAAATTAATGTCTAGTGACATAAGTGATCGTTGAATGTGATTTCAGCACATTTGCATTAGTTGAGGCTTGGCTTTCAAAGCAACACACACACACACACACACACACACACACACACACACACACACACACACTGTTTCCATGTTATGTCAGTGAATAAATCTGATCATTTAATTTCAAAGCTGTTTAAGTATGAAAAATAACCCACATCCCTAAACCTCTACATGGCATGAAATATCTTCAGCAGATATTGTTCTTGAAGGAAACTCTTCAGCTTGTAGAAAGCGATCTGCTCAGGAAAAAAGTCAGTTTTCATCAGACATAAACATTTATTCCTATGATTTTGTCTCTAATAGAGAACTGATATGTCGGATAAACTATCATGCCGGTGCAGAAATGCTAAATTATATACAATATATATATATATATATATATATATATATATATAAAATCCTGATTAATTGTGCTATTGCCTGTTATTCACCATCAGTAGCAGATGAAAATCAAGCTTCTCACTGCATTCTCCCAAATGATTATTTTGGTGTCATCAGATCCACAGCGATAATATATTTCCAAAAGTAGAAAATAAGATTGCCTGTATTTTGTATGTACAGTTACCAATGCCAATACATTTATGTTACTAGCATTACAAATGTAGTGTTGAAATTTTTTTTATAAAATACATGTAAAAATAGTTTTGCATGGCAGCATCAGTTTACCAGCATGCACTTTAATTAATCATTAAATAAATGGATGCAGAGACATACAGTAATTGTATAGAGCAGTAATAGCCGTGATGAACAGGTCTACCTTGCAGAAATGAAAGGGATATTTGCAAGATACTTGGATAAATGCAAGTAAAGAAGAGCTGAGATGAAGCATGACCTTTATACTGCATAATACTGTATATTATTACCAGTGTTGGGGGACGTTACTTTTTAAAGTAACTAATTACATTACAAAATTACTGTCTTCAAAAAGTAATCCGTTACATTACAGCGTCACTTTCTGATAAAAGTAACCAGTTCGAGTACTTTTCCATTGCAGAAAATGAAAACTCCTTTGTGCTTCCTCATGCATGTTGTTTTAGTCGAGACCTTTATAATTATTCTACCATCATCACTCAGTGAAGTTTGGCCCATAATCTGTTAATTACTAACACCCCTATCTCACCCACGCGGTTTCGCGCGGTGGCTGTGAATACGGTTCATCATGATTCACTGCGGGTTTCGGCGCTGTGATTAGGTTTCCATCTTTCCGCGCGTCGGTCCTCACATAGTCAAACCGCATAGGTGAGAGATAGGGGTTTACCAGCAGGAATAACAGAGGGGGGCGGGTTATCAGGGGCGGGGCTTGTAGGACGAATTTCACACACACACACTAATGGATTGGGAATGACTGCTGTCTGGCTCATGGATTACATAAATTGTCTGAATAACGGGTTACATTTTTGAAAAAGTAACTAAGTAACTGAGTACTTGAATGGCGGAGCGAACGCGTTAGATTACTCGTTACACCAGAAAAGTAATGCGAATCCTCTAAGTACACCCAAGACTGATTATTACTTATAAGTAATAATAAGTAATAGACAGAAGTACTGAAGTACAAGTAAAGTTACCATTATAAAAATCTACTCAAGTAAAAGTAAAAAGTAGCTCATAAAAAATTAAATTAAGAGTAACTTTTTTTTTTTTTTTTTTTACAGTGGGGTTAGATGAGGCATTCTAGCGTAGTTCAAGAAAGATGAGCAAATATAAATCTCAAACTAGTTGTTTTTAACTGAAGGAACACCTTTGCATAATAAAACTGTTGTCTTTCTTGTGCTTGAAAATCAAAGTGGTCACTTAAATATGGCGTCACGTCGCAGTCTAGTGTCGGGCCGTCCAGCAAGAGAACGGTTCAGGGTTCTATTATAAACTGTATGGAAATGGTGGTATATGGCAGAAAGAACTAGATCCAGTCATTAACTGATGAAATAATGAGGTTTGTATTGCTTTACAAACACACACACACACACACACACACACACACACACACACACACAGGAGGAGGATCAGATTCAGGGTGGACCCAGGCCAAAATAATAAACTAAATGGTATTTATATTTAGTAGCTAGATTACCTGCAAAAAAAAAAAAAATAACAACACAAACAAAAATACATGTACCTTCCCTGACTCCCTAAACCAAAAACAGTGAATAAATTCCCTCTTCCCAAAATAAATGGCAGCCACGCCCCTACTACTGCTGAGTGCACAAACACACAATAAAATTATCTACAAATATATACAAAGACCAACCAAAGCAATAATCAAGTCAATGGGAGGCAAAAAGTCAAAACCAAATACCAAAACGCCAAAATCACAATCTCTTTCCTCTTTCCCGCGTCTCTCTCCCGGTTTATAGCTGGTGGCGCTGGTTGATGACGTCACTCTCAGGGCGGAAGCGGCCGTGTGGAAGGTCAGGTAGATGCCGATGTGGGGAAACAGTCAGAAAACCTGGAGTGGAGTCTGGAGCGGCGCGCGACCAGGACACGAAAACACACACGCGAGCGCGCAATGAAGCATTTATACATAGCAGAATATTTTTTGCATTTTCATTCATTTGTTTCACTCAGTAGTGAATATGATTTCAAATGTAATGAATTACAATACTTCAAACAAAACATACTTAAGTAAAAGTTAAATTACAGATGGTAAAAGTACACTGCCTCTTTGTCAGTGTTGAATCCTTGACTCACCTTTCACATTATATTAAGGTGTAACATGGATTCCAAGAAGCAAGGTCAGAGACATTAAAGGACATTTGCAGTGTCAATTTATTGTCATTAGGCTTAATTTTCATTGAACCAATATTTAATATTATATTTTTTAAATGACGTAATTATAAAGAAAATAAATCATGAATGCGTCTTGTGAATGTTTAGTCCACTGGAAATTTTATTGATGTACAGTAAAGGTATATTTTGACCTTTAGGTAATTTTTTACCTGTAAAAAGAAACCTAGTATTATATTTTAAAGAACAAAAAGAATGTAAAAATAGTAAATTATAAGTATGGTGTTAAGTTTACTAAAAAAGAAAATTTACAAGTGTACTTGCAGCATATAACTTCCAACGAGTGGTCTAAAAGTAAATAACTAGTATCTGTAAGTTTAGTTATAATATATTGTCCAATAGTTCTTGTGCAAAATAAATCTTAAATGCAAACTATCCTTAAAGTTTAGTACTCTTAGACTTAAGTATACTTTAAAGCACACATTTCTATACTAAAACCTGGGCCACTTTAGTCCAAAATAATATTGCAATAGTACATTTACAAGTATAGTACTAATACATTGATGTTATGCTTACAGCATAAAATATACTTAATTACCTACACTGTACATACAGTATCAAATTTATGTACAGTGGAACCTTGCATGCCTCGCATATCAAAAGACCTGTAAACCAAATCAAATTTTCCCATAAGAAACAATGTATACTCAAATTATTTGTTCCACAGCCCAAAAAAATTAATTACATAAAAATAATGAATACAAAATGTGAAGTAAAAATAAAACAAATTAACCTGCACTTTACATTTTTAAAAATTATAAATAAATCCCATCAGATAAGTGTTTCCATTTGTGCATGAAGGCTGTGTGGGTGGGTGTGTGTGTGTGTGTGTGTGTGTGAAGCTAAAGTAAGAGGAGAGGAGGAATGAGACCCTCCCCTCTCTCTCTTCTCGTCTTACACAGTAACCCTTCCCCCTCTCTTATTTGAGACACACGCCCACACAACGGAAACACTGTTTTATCGAGAAAATAAACAAGAAATTTCTCTAACAACACTTAACTGAGCGCACACTAACAGAATCACTGCTGTAAAGTAAAAATAAAACAAATTAAAGAGCACTTTACCTTTGAAAAGAATCACGACAGAGCAGTGTGTGTGTGTGTGTGTGTGTGTGTGTGTGTGTGTGTGTGTGTGAAGGCGAGAGGAGGAGGGTGTGTGTGATGGGGCATGATGGCGCACACACACAAAGTGATGGAAAATGAAAAATGATGGCGCACACACAAAGTGCAGGCTGACACTGTATAGCATATATTGCCAGTTAGTGCTAAATTCCCATACTGGTGGCTGTGGTGCACTGGATATCCTGTCCTTTGGGCCCTCAATGCATGTTTGAGCCCATGAGCTGTTCGCCAGCTCACTAGTACACAACTGATAAACGTTAATGATATGACTGATCAGTATACAAATATTCAGTATAAATATGTTTTCCCTTTATGGTAGTGTTTTTATGGTTGTGTTTATATGTACTGTGGGAAATTATTTTTTTATAGATTTTTTAAATGTGCAGCATTAAAATGTTGCAGTTGCCCTTAGTCAATAAATCAGTATCATAAATATATATTGTGATGACGAGCTCCTCAGTGCAGGCGCTTCTCGCACACACACACACACACACACACACACTGTCCACACTGTGTAGGGTGTGCCAACAGCAAAGTGGATGTGGTCATCCATTCATACAGCTGGGAGGATCAACTGACCCACCAGAGACATATCCTGGGACAACCATGACTTGTGGAAACCGGGTCTCACTCAGGACTGCCAGAGAAGATCTGCTGGACAGCGAAGGAGGAGCAGGCATTCAAAACACTACCCACCTCAACTACCCAACAAGACCCACCTCACCAGGTACCCCATCCTCCTGAACCCTGACTTCGAATTCCCCTTTGTTGTCTGAACCGACACTTCAGACACTGGGCTGAAAGCAGTCCTTTCTTAGGCGAAGAACATCCAGTGCTGTATGTAAGTAGGAAACTGTGCAAACAATGCATACAATGCCTCTGATGACAACGCTTTCGCCTGCTGATGATCAAACTCCTGAGCCGTGACATTCACTGAGATGCCTATAAACCATGTGCTTTCGTGGCACATAGTGTCAAAGAACTGCATACTTTGCTGCTAAAACTAAGCTTTCATTAAAGAATTGTTGTTGTGACATTGAATACTAATAATAATAATAATAATAATAATAATACATTTATATTAAATTAAATATATTATCAATTTATATTTTTATTAATAATTATATTTTAATTAATTAACTTTACTATAGTTAATATTGATAATATATTTAATTTAATATTACTTTCATTATTTTAATATTACTTTCATTATTAGTTTCAGCAAGAAAAAAAGAGTGAATTACTAACAAATTCCTAATTTTATTTATCAACCAAATTATATTTAACCAATATTTTATTTTAATTTTAATTAAAATCTACACACAAAAAAAGACTAGAACTAATACCTACAGTAAGATGCCTTACACAATGGTACAAGCCACAGAAAGTATGTAAAGCATATCTAACTGTGTGTTATTTTAGCCTCAGTCAGCCTCGAAGTCACATTTCAACCCATTTGCATTGGCAACCAACATGCACGTACACACAGACAGAGATTTCAACCTCAAGGAAAATGTTAACTTTTATTTTTACTGGGTCGAAATAAAGAAAATTAATTGCACATACAGCAAGCTTTACAAATAAACAAAACCTGAATAAAACTCTATTTTACTGTTACAGTACATCAGTATTTAAATATGAATAAATAAACTCTCATACAAATTAAATTACTTTATGGCCTTGTGTTGATAGCATGTGTTGATCCTGAAGACTATTCTACTCATAGAAATCCATCTGTCCAGAAAAAGAAATAAAGTCAGCTTTTAAGACATAAAATATAGTAAAAAGTATAAAAATATTTTATAATAGAGGATTGAGAGCTCTAAAAGCAGCCATAAGTACAGAGAAATATTTATGTACAAATTCCTGAGTCTGTTACTCACCATCAGTAGCAGAGGAAACTAAGCTTCTCATGACAGTTCCTGTTCTCCAAAACCTTTTTTATGGTGTTGTAAGCTCCACATCGGTAGTGTGGAACTGGACATGGAGGCAACGAGACCAGGTTCTGCACCACCGCATTTTCCATAGAGACCCACTGTCCATCTATGAAGCGCAGACCGGTCCACACCCTGACTGTTTGGGTTTGACCTGTTACCTTATTCGCCAGGATAAGTTCCGCTGTAGACAGTGGGGTGGCCAAACCAGTGTAGTATGTTCTGCAGTATTCAAAGCCTTCCTTCCATGTCATACTGTCCGGCACCAAAATATATACCCAAGAACAATAGAATGGCAGCGTAGTGTCACAAGAACAATCATTCCAGCCGGTCGTCCACATCATGGCACAGCTTTCTTTTCCATGATTGTTATCAGGTTGGTGAGATGCCCACTTAGAGTAATTAGCTGATTTTCCATCAGACCATTGCCACTCGTTTGATCCAGTTGCGGTTCTGTTCAGGCCGATCCAACCTTCTGCACTGCTGAACGCAGCTGCAGCCTGCACCAGTCTCTGGTTCTCCTGATCAGTAGTGATGGTTGCCAGATCCACATAGGTTTCCCTGCAGTATTCTTGAGCAGAAAACCAGTCTAATTTTTTATTTATAAAGATATATTTTTTTGTCTGACAAATCGCCATGCCACAAAGCAGGAGAAAAAAGAAACGGGACTTCATCTCTTCTGTGATTAATCTGTGCTCTGTGAACTCTTATTCTTTTCTCTGCCCCCTTTCAGAGAGCGAATGCAAACTTATTTCCAATGCATGCAAAACAGAATGGACCTTACACATGTATTAATTTGAACTTTTAAACATGAAGAAATGTTTCTTCCTGGTGCTTGCTATAGCTCTAACTGCTGATGTTGTTGACCTGATTTTGTTGCTTCTACATACTGTATGGACACAAACATTCTGTAACAGAATAATAATAAAAATTTTTAAAAAAAACGAAGTCAGTTTTTTTTTGCATTGGTTTGGCATGGTATAGTGGCTTGCTACAGTATAATACCGAACCATGCTCATTCCCATATACTGTAAGTCAACCTTTTATTGTAACTATACAATTCTTTGTGAACAAGCCAAATATTTCATTAAAACAAAATAAAATACATAAATAAATAAATAAATAATCTGTGGCAGTCAACATTAGCTCACTAATTATTATTGCAATTCATTGACAGTTTTCTGTATGAGCAAATATAACACTCAAAGTAGCCTGATATGGTTCGTTCCTTATTACCTTTCATACAAGTAATAATGCCATTATTACTATAGATGACAGTATGACATTGATGCAGTTGGGTCCCTGGTGATTACATGATTTTATAAAAAAAAAAAAAAGATCATTTGAATGCAATGTCCAGTTTATCTCCTTATAGCAAGCTGTAATGTGACAAAATTCTAAAATAACTTGTTTTAGTACACAACTGCAAATCCTGACTTGATGAACATATGACATATAGTTTCATTAGCTAGGTGGAAATTTCAGTCTTTTTTTGCCAAATGTGACAAATGTTTATGGAGCTTGCTCACAGCACAATTTCGTTTAACGATGGGTACGTATAAATATAAAAAGACGGAAACAAATGGTAGTCATAATACTAACCACATATTTTGATGCATACATTCTATCATAAACAGATGGGTGTCAGAGGCACCGTGGCATGTTGGTTAGCACTGTGCATTCGAAACTACAGGTTTGATGGTCTGTGGATGTGGACTTTGTACACAATTGGTTGGATTCCTTTGGATGTTTCAGCTTCCTAGCAGAGTCCAAATGGATTGGCTTCGTGTCCAGGGTGTACCCCGCCTAAAAACCTGAATGCCCAGTGATCTCCCGTGACCCTCTACAGGGTAACGCTATACAAAATAAGTAAGTAAGAGAGCAATGGGTGTCTATTTACTGCGTGCATGTCTGTGTAAATTTGACTATGCAAATCAGCTATGTGCCATTGAACTCTAGGCTTTGACTTTCAAAATCTGTTCTACGTATTAAGCCACACCAATAAAAGCAATTTTATTGAAATTATCTGTGTTTAGATTTGGTCATATGACCAAAAACCAGGTAGTAAACCATATAATGCTTTAGAGCAAAGGCATTATTTATTGTTATTTTGAGTTTTTGCTTCATTATCTTGAAGAAATGAAAATAAATTTTAACTCATGTAAAGTTCTTCAGTCATTCAACATCAAGGCAAAAGTCAACCAGCTGAGCACTGGTGGCTTCTGACAAATGTCCCAGATGGGCAATGGCGACCCAGTCAATAAGTCAATTAAAAGTTATCCTAATATCAGGATGGTTCTTGCTTTGTATAGTTGTATACACCTAATTATATTATTCACTTGTATTAAAATGTGTCTTGCCTTTTAAATAACTAAGGTAATCAATAATCCTTTCATGGAATTCTTTCAGGGATAACCCCTAGAGGGCGCCAAAGCGCCCTGTGATTTTCTGTGTAGTTCCTTTTATTTTCACTTCATTTCCCATTAAGCACCTCGGTCAGGTGACGTGGGGCGCTCACCTGAACCGACTTGCTCATTAGTTTTATTATAAATGGTTTGTTTTAGTTCAGTTTAGCGTCTTGCATCTGTTGATTTATCTCCGTAAATGTCTGTATGTTTAGTTTGTGTCCTTCGTGGTTCTACTATACGTGTTTTAGTTTCATTTTCATTTAAAGTATGTTTTTTTTTTAAATAAAACATCGTTTCCTTTAAACACCTGGACCTCTGCGTTTATGCCTCGCACTCCGGACCGTGACAAATTCACACATTTTCCTGACTTACTATTTCCATGGAACGCTCGACCAGTTTATTCAGGTGTAGATTAAAACAACTTGAATTAAGTTTTAATAAGTAGCACTTTTCCTAAGTAACAGAAACTGTCACCGTAAAGTTCCACCAACTTAAAATCGTTCAGCCTAGCGATTTTGTGTCTGATGTCATCAGGGCAATAGGGCACTAGTGGCCCAGTGGGAGGTGTTTCGACTGCCAGGCGAAAGACCCGAGTTCGATTCCCCACAACTGGATGAAGTGTCTGTCCCAAGTCCAGATAAAAGGGAAGGTTGTGTCAGGAAGAGCATCTGGTGAAGCTTGTGTGCAGACCAGATTGTCAGCTGTGGGAACAACAATTTATTTGATTTGCAACAAATTCAACAAACTCAAAATTGATAGTTCTGTTTACTTAAAATTGGAAACATTGATTACTTCGAAAACTGATTACTTCAAATTTTTTGAGTTTTGTCAACTTATTCAGGTTTACAGTGTGAATAAACAATTGCGTGCTAGTTACTGTTTAAAAAATGTCCTTCCCGCAAGTAACTGTAAAAAAGAGTCACTAATTTTACAACTCTGGCCTACTTAAATTGTCAGTGATAAATGCACCTTTTTTGATATCCTCTGCTTCTCTTCTTCTCCCACGGCTCTCCTTTTCGCAATTTTGTTGTTGCTTCTTGTTGCTCTTCTTGGGATGAGCTTTGGTCCCTTGGTTTATTAGTATATAATGTGTACAATTACTGTCTTACCAAATGTTATACACATTAAAACCTTTGGGAAAACCTGGGAAAATATTACATTTTATGACTGGGCTTATTTTTATGCAGCGGGTAATTAACAATTTAAAATTTTGAGCGTCTAATAATCTTCTCCCACGAATTCCTGCTAGAGGATGGCTCCCGGCACGGTCTCTGATGCATTTGTGTGGACAATGAAAGGACATTTGAAATCAGGGTCCTGGGGGACGGGGGAACTGGTGAGATGGGTTTTTAATTGCTGGGAAGTTGCTCCTGTCTTTTTTGTCCACCGCACTGTCTTCAGATGTCCTTTCCCGAAGAGGTTTGAGAGGGGTGCTGCCATAGAGGCATAGAGCAATCTGCCAATATTCTTTCATTAGAATTAGGTGTAGAGATAAAACAGGCTATACCTAGTCGGTCTATATGGTTGTCCACTCAGGTAGAAGATAGGCAAAGAACTCGGAGACTTAGGTCAGCCTCCTGAAATCATACCAGACATAGTATTTGTGGTACTAGCCTCGCAATGGGAGGTAGTCCTTTTATTGTTTAAATATTGCAATCAATTACAACTTACAGTAAGCAAGTTAAAACCTTTACGGGCCTGGGGCCTTTCTGCCTTACAGATTTTACAGATAAATTTCAAATATTTACCAATATAGTAGCTAATACATTTTCCCTTATTTATGTAGCGTGCAAACTGGGCTTTCACAATGTGGCTGATGTAAATATGTTATTGCGCAACTTTTAAACCAAGGTCAAGTTGGACACACAAAAATTACTATTTCGAGCAGACTTGAGGAGACTTGATTTTTTTTAAATAAAAATAGAGCATGGTTTCTGAAACAAAGCTAAAAACAAAGATACTGATACTATCTAACACAAAGAAACAATGTATAATATTTGCTTTGTTCTTGCAGTTATTAATATCCAGTATAGCCAATATATCATAATAATGTCAATACATTTTATCGTATGTATTTAACCATAAATCTTCTTGTCTATGTAGATTTGTTTATTGCAAACAAGCTATGCATCATTAAATGTTATGAAAATGTGACTTTAACTTTCAAATTGTGTTTGTTGTACAAATCTGCTTAAAAAAAAAGATACTGTAATACCAAAAAGTACATATATTCTATTTGTCTTTTCAATTTTCTACTAGTTTTACTTATTTCTAACAAAAAGCCAACTAATAAACTAGACCAAATGTTTATTGTTGGTTTGATTGTTTCTTTTTCTTTTTTACCTGGTTGCACACATGTAAAATCCATTTTTCATCCAATGTCTTTAAAAAAATACAGCTGACAAAAGAGAAATAATTGCTTCCCTGCATAAATGTTACAAACTAAATGATGACCTGGTCACAACCAGAAGGAAGACAGGGTGAACCGGTCTTGGATGGGGTGAACCCCGCACCCCCAACCCAAGCCTATTGATCACAGCAAGTAAGAAGGACAGGAGGAATATTGTTGGCTCAGCTCTGAGATCTCTAGAATGGAGCAAAAACTTTATGTCCAAATGCATATGGACCTGATTGTATACTGATTATCCAAAACAATGAACCTGACGGGCTCGGACCTAGTACTTGAGCTGGTGAAGCGACTCCGCCATGTCTGCACCACTACAGCACCACTTCCAGCAACAACCTCTTCTTCTCCCTTTCCTTCCGTACACGCCAGTCCCATGGCGACGTCAGCGCCCTATGTTTTGACTTTTAGGACCTTGCCAGCCTCCAGCTGGTGGAACGAAGCCGCACTCCTGACAAAATTTTGTCAAGGACTCAATCCACTTCTGAGGTTGCAACTTGCGGCCCAGGATGACTCGGTAGGATTGGAGCAATTTATGCGCACAGCAATCCGAGTCGCCGGCCGTCTACGAGAGTGCATCGAGGAAGCATTCGGGATACCCCGCAGTTCTCCGGTCACATGAGGTGAGATCTGCTCCTGAACCCATGCAGGTGAAAACTGTTCCCTTCCTGTTCTCCGGCGTCCTAGGTCACATCTAGGAGTGGATTTTGTCACTGACCTCCCCTGTTCCCAGGGTCACACGTGCATTCTAGTAATAGTTGACCGCAGATACCTCCGTACCTTTTGCCATGATCGTCCGCATTCCTGGAACCAATTCATTGCCTGGGCCAAGTATGCACAGAATGCACTCCGTCAACCCTCCACAGAACTCACCCCCTTCCAGTGTGTACTCGGTTATCAGCCACCTCTCTTCCTCATTCAAAGTTTCATCTTATCACAACCTGTTAATAAATTGCCCACTCGGGTTTTTTCACGATCTCTGTTTGTTTGAGTCTGTTTCCCATAACACTAGGATTATTCAATTCAATTATGTTAAATTTATATTTTTTTATTTGAATAGCACTTTTTAACAATGGTAATTATTGCAAAGCAGCTTTACACAATCAAAAGAGCAAGCCAAGGGCCACATTAGCAAGAAAAACCCCCTGACATGACAATAGGAAGAAGCCTTGAGAAGAAGCAGACTGAATTATTGGGTGATAATAGACGGCAGGAATTGTTAAATATAACAGATGATGTGTTTAAATTAATATTGGTCCAGTTCATTACTGGAGGGTCAGATACAAAACTGTAGAAAATGCCAGAAAAAATACGAATGGTCACAGTCAAATAATGTGTATTTAGTGCAGAGTGCAAGTAAGGCCTCCAGCAAGACTAACTTTGACAGCACAACTGAAAGAGACAGCCAGAGGTAATCACAGAAAAGAATGGTTCGAATGGTTCAATAGCCACAGCAAAGAGAAGAGGTGACAAAGGGCACCCCTGTCTCGTACCACGCTGAAGCGCAAAGAAAGGGGATAAGTTGCTATTTGTCCGAACGGCAGCCAGTGGGGATGAGTACAGCACTTTTATCCATGATATAAATTTAGGGCCGAAACCAATTTTACCAAGAGTATGAAAAAGAAAATCCCAATTCACACGATCAAATGCTTTTTCTGCGTCGAGGGAAATAATTGTTTCCAAATTGTCACATAGAGATGGGTTATAGAGAACATTCAACAGCCGCCTAATATTAAAAAAAGAGTAGCTGTTCTTTATAAAGCCTGTTTGATCAGATGAAATAACACAATGCATTACTTTCTCCAGACGGCGGGCCAAAACTTTTGCTAAGATTTCCGTATCTGTATTCAACAATGAAATTGGACGATATGAACTAGAGTCAAGGGGGTTCTTTTCTTTCTTTAAAATTAAGGCGATAACTGCTTTCCGCATAGTTGGAGGTAATGATCCAGAGGGAAAGCTTTCTCGGAAAACTGACGCCAACAGAGGAGAGAGCTGATTGGAAAAGGTTTTTAAAAATTCTGAAGGATAGCCGTCTGGTCCAGGTGATTTAGCAGATTGCATACTTCGTATTGCTATGGCTATTTCTGTATCGGATATAGACTCATCTAATTGTGACGCTGTATCTACACTTATTGTAGAAATACATAAAAAAAAATGTAAAAGCCCTCTAATGTCGAGGTATCAACAGATGAAGGTGCGGTATAAAGTGATTTATAATAGTGTAGGAAACAGCTATTTATTGTTAAATTCTCAGTACACTTTACACCATGATCATTTTTAATTTCGGGTATAGCTTGTTTAGCCGATCGCTGCCGCAAAAGATTGGCCAACAGTCTACCAGTTTTTTCCCCCGTGCTCATAAAATGAGGAGCGTGAGTTTAAAACCAGATATTCCGCTTGTTTTGTCGAAATTAAATTATATTCTGCTTGTAATAATAGGCGTTCTTTGAGTATAGTTGGTGTAGGTGACACACTGCATATTGAATCCAATGCCTTTATCTTATCTGCTAATTTTGTAAGTTTTTCCCTGGCCTCTTTATTTTGTTTTGCACAAAATGAAATCATCTGCCCCCTTAGATATGCCTTTAAGGATTCCCAAACTGTCGAGGATGACATACCTGGAGTTTGGTTGACATTTAAAAAGAACTCTATCTCTGAACTCATAAAGCTCACAAACGTCTCATCTGAAAGAAGCGAGGAGTTAAATCTCCAAGGACGATAGTTAGGTCCTGCAGTGGGTATATGGATTGACCGAGTCAGTGGAGAGTGGTCTGATACCACTATGGCTTTATAATCCGAATCTGTTACAAGAGGACAAAGTCTTTTATCTACAAGAAAATAATCGATGCGTGAAAAAGTATTATGTACTGGAGAATAAAACGAGTATTTTCTTGTAGTAGGATTACGGAAATGCCAAACATCTGTCAATCCATAGGCCTCCAGGAACCTCTGTAAAACTTTTGCTGATTTGGATTTGGGCGTTTTTTTAGGCGAACTGCGATCTAAAACAGTGGAAGAAACGCAGTTTATATCACCTCCTATGATAAGGTGGTGGGTCGTCATATTTGGGATCCGAGACAGAAAGTTAGCAAAAAAAACCTTCATCATCCCAATTGGGTGCATAAACATTAGCCAGAATAAGTGGAAGCCCGTATACTTGCCCAACTACGATAACGTAGTGGCCAGCAGTATCTGCATCTACAGTAGTTGCTACAAATGGTAAGTTTTTATTAATCAGAATAGCAGCCCCCCTCGCCTTTGAGCGGAAGTTGGAGTGATATACTTGTCCGATCCACCCCTCCCTTAATTTAGATTGGTCACATGTGCGTAAATGGGTCTCCAGAAGAAAAGCAATATCAGCTTTGAGATGTTGCAAATGAATAAGGACTTTTTTCCTCTTTACAGGATGGTTAAGAGATTCCAGCTAACAAAATTGATCAAACATCCATTAGCCTGTCGAGAAGAAACACCTATTTTTGTCATGAGAAGTTAATAGCAATAGTGAAGCTGCAGATTTACAGAGAATAAAATAGAGCCATGAAAAGAAGAGAGCAATTAAAAAGAAGAAAAGAGAGAGAGAGAAAAGGAGATTTCAAAAAAGTACTGCTGACTGGCCTGAACCCAATCACCCATTAAAACCGGGTGATTAACCCAACCCACACGAACATATCCACACACTGTGCTTATCTGGATCCTACTGAGCCAAAATCAGGCTCTCACTGAACCAACTTATAAGCTTGGAACAGTAAAATGTATAAACAGGTCTAAACATTAACAAGTCAACATCATCCTTATTATGGTTATGATAATAACAGCTTTGTACTGAAACTAAAACGGGAACTTCAACACAACTACACTAACTTGTAATAAACCACTATGGCTTTCCCCGGTCAGTACTGTGATTACCGTCCATGTGTTATTGATACGCAATATGAACATCCTTCAGTAGTTAAGGTCTGGCTTCTGCGGGAGTAATAACACTATGCTTAACATAGTGCATCGCTTTATCTGGATCTGTGAACATCTTGTCCTCGCCCTTGTAGGTAATACGGAGTCGCGCAGGATACAAAATGCCGAAGCGCACACCGTCCTGTCCTCTGAGTTTTCTAACCTCAGTAAATGCCGCACGAGCCTTGGCCACACTCGGAGTGTAATCGGGAAATATGGCTATTTGCTCCCCATTAAAGCGAAGTGGACCTCGGGACCGGGCTCGGCGCAGCACCTCCACACAGTCCTGATGGTAATGTAACTTGGCGACAATGGTGCGCGGTTTCCCTTCTTGCGTCTTGGGTCCGGAACTTCTGTACGAATGGTCAATAAGGAGGTCCTTGTCCATCTGCAGAACTTCGGTCAGTAGTTTAGAGACCGACGCGGTGGAGCTTGACCCTGGTTCCTCCGGAACACCAAGGATTCAAATGTTACATCGCCGCATTTTCCCTTCCATGTCGTCATACCTCGCTTTCAGTTCGGTCATTTCTGCCTGCAGGCTCGTTATTGTAGTTTGCATTGAGACCACTTCATCCGACCATGTAGACAGTCCGCCCTCCATGTCCCTCACAGTAGCCTTAATCTGGTCCATTTCTGCGCGAGTTGTCGCGACGCAACTGGTGATGTCGGCCTTGAGCGTCTGTAACTCACCCTTAATGGAGTTCAGTTCTTCGGTCAGTGCACTTCTCAATTCCTCTTTAATAACTGTTAAAATGTCACTCTTGAGGGATAAGAGAATTTGGGACTTGAGGTCTTCGACGTCCATTTTTTCTGATTTTGAGGGAGATGAAGTAGCTCGGCTCGCTAATGGGGCTGAGGGCCGAGGATGTGCTGGGCCTCGTGCTGGATGAGCCACTGTATTTGTATTTTCTCAAGTTTGCAGCCATATCCGACACCAAAACAACTACTAAACTTGTCACCAAGTTGTGGTTGCATATTACCGACCAGTTAGTGAAATAAACTAGAAATTTTAAAAAAGGATTTTAACATAAAGTGTTATTATTCAGCGAGAGCCCGACAAAACACGTCCTACTCCATGATCGGCTCTATAGCGCCCCCCTTAATGTTAATATTTTGACTCACCTCAAATATGGATACTCATCTGAAACATGCAGCTTTACATGTCCAAGTGTCATAGGGTTTCTGTAAACTTGAGCATGTGAAAAAATTAACCAGAACTTGTATACTTGCCTCACAGACGTGAAAAATATAGACTTATATAGAAAAGCAAGGTGTCTGGTTTTACATAAACGAATGGAAAACAAATTTCAGATGATGTAATTCGCATGAAACATAAATATACTGGAGGCGCATCATCTGCAGAGGAGATTTCAGCCTTTCTGCAAAATGTCCCTTTGCACCACCTGGTGGTCATTTCAGGGATGGCTTTAAACGGCGACTGATCTAAATCTCCCTCTGTCATTCTGTTGTGACAGTGAATGCGTTGGTAAAGCACATTCTCCTACCTACAGTACAGTCTGTACTGAACTAACATTGGGCCAACTAGCTATTATCTACTGAACCAACATTGGGCTCTTTATCAACATTGGGCATTATCTTTGGCCCCACCACTGAGCCAACGTTGGGGCACCGGACAAAATGACATTGAGCCAACCACTGATGGCAACATTGGCCCTTCAGCAGTGTGCTATCTGGGATCTAATTTAATTTCCAATTTCCAACCTTTCCTTTAACTACTGAACCACCATTAGGCCAAGACTGTAATTATCTACTGAACCAAAGTTGGGTCTACTAATCTTTGGCCCCACCAAGGAGCCAACTTTGGGCCAATCGACAAAATGACATTGAACCAACCACTAAGGCCAACATTGCCCCAGCGTATGCACCGGGAGTGTGTACATCTGTGTGTGCTGAAAAGTTCATTTAAGTTCAGCTTTTATTTATTTTTTTATTTTATTGTGCAGTAGAACTTAAATAACTTTTCAGCACACACACAGATGCACAAACTCCCAGATAGCACACTGCTGAAGGGCCAACTTTGGGCCAATAGCAGTGCATTTTCTTCCTCCTCTCCTCTCTCTGGTCTCAGTCACTAAAGTGCAGAATAATTTGTTTTAGTTATAATTTATATTTTGTAATAATCATTGAATAGTAATATTTTTGGTTGTTTTATCTCATAGGGAAATTCGCTTTGATATACAACATGCTTCTGGAACAAATTATGCTCACACTCTAAGGTTTACCTGTACCTTCTTGCATGTTTTACAAAACCAAATACCCTTGTTCATGATGCAGTAAAAATCTAACTTTGTGGTAGGATAAATATAAAGTGAATTGTAATTCACAATATAAGCAGTGTTAAAGTTTAAAGGCAAATGAGAATATTTCCTTTCTTGAGGAACAGAATTCCATGCTTGTTTCTGAAAGGTCTGGTGTCACCTTGTGGTGGAAATTAGATAAACAACTCTGGAGACTTTAACTGGTATCTCAACAAGAGCAGAGGTTTATTTAAACAATGCTGGACATCTCGGGTTACACACACCGCAAAGTGTCTGCAAGAGAGACGTAACCCACCCACCCCGCCCCCCCCCCCCTTCATATCACAGTGACTTATATAGTTTAATGGAGCGGTCATAGTGACATTTCATAAAACACAATGTTTTTTTTTTTCTCTTGCATACACATACAGATAAATATCATTATTAGAAATATCAATAATAATTTGTGAGTATTTATTTATTCCAAGTCAAGCAACAAACTGTATTTTTTTTTTGCAGTATTATAATAAACTACTTTAATTTTGAATAGTACAAAGAACAATAATATAATATATAAAACGGATGCACCAACTTTTTTTTTTATATATATATATATAGTTTCCACACAGTTGCATTCGTTGGGCATTGGCTTTTAAAACATCATAACATTTTTTTGCATGTTTTATTTTGATTTACAGTGCATTTGAAAAATTTCTCAATTGCTTGTGGTGGTGATATGATTTATTGTGTGTTTTTTAAAACAATAGCATCAAATGCAGGTATATGTAAATGCTTCAAGTGTCTGTATAATTAGTCTGATTATTTATTTTCCTTTATTACTACTTTTTTTTTTATGGACCGTGAGTAGAGCAGGCATGGTCTCTTTACCGTGAAGGTGCAGTTAAGTGGGATTAGACAATCTACGTTGAGTTGTGGCTGACCTGCCCTGCTCCTGCTAAGCCTAGCCTGGGGGAATTTTTACACTCTCTTGTCTGCTTTGTCGGGGTGTGAATTTTATTGATGCTCTTATAATAAAGTATATTTTGGTACCAATGTTCACGTCTCACTACATCTTGTTTCCTTGCCCTTAATTGGTAAAATGTACCTGTGTGTCTATTTATTTATTTATTTATTTATTTTTCTTGGCTAGAGATGGATTTAAATGCATACTTTATATCAGTGACCTCATTAAATGCTGGTTAAATATGGATACATGAATATGTATAGACTAAATTAACTTAACTGTAGTTAAAATTAACTTGGTTAAATAACTTTGAGGCCTAAAGTTATGAAGTATAAATCTTCAAAAAGGCTGTTGTAGAAAGTCATCTGTTCTGAAAAAAAACAACAACAACAAAAAAACAGTTATAAGCCATTAAAACTGAGAGCTGTAACATCTGTAAACTACCACTGTAACAGAAATAAACTGGTTGGCCAAAGAAAAAAAAAGTCCTCTGGAGCCACCTGGGGTTGCTTTAGTTGCTCAGGTTTAGGCTCAGCAACGTTGTGTGGCAATAAAATAAAGTCAGCTGACGACGAATATGCTGAAAGCCCAGGTTATCACATCTATGGTAGTTTCCCCCCCCCCCCATATTCCAGGACTTAAATTGTAAATAAGGGGTTCTGGGAGCATTTTCACATATTTATTGCCCCCACAGTTCACCATGTAATCAAAGCTAAAGGTAGTCAAATGAAACATTGGACAACAGCGGGCAACAGTTTTTGGAACCAGATAGTATATTTAGAATCTTACATCTTTACAGAATCTTCATTTGTACTTCATTTCTGTTACTCACCATCAGTAGCAGAGGAAATTAAGCTTCTCATTGCAGTCCCTGTTCTCCCACATGTTTGTGTTATTGTTGAAAGCGCCACAGTGGTAGGGTAGAGCTGGGCATGAGGGCAGTGAGACCAGGCTCCCCACTGGCACATTGTCGACAGAGACCCACTGTCCATTCATGAAGCGCAGGCCGGTCCACACACGGACAGTTTGTGTTTGAACAATTGCATTTTTAGCCAGCATAAGTTGGTTCCTAGAAACTGGGCTGGCCAAGCCATTGTAGTAGGTTCTGCAATACTCAAGAGCTTCCACCCATGTCTTACTGTATTCCACCAAAACAAATCTCCAGGAACAATAGAATGAATAAGCAGTTTTACAATCAGCATCATCCCAGCCAGTTGACCACACTACGACACAGCTCTCTGATCCTCCTCTGTTATCAGGTTGGCCAGGTGCCCAGTTAAAGTAAATAGGCAGTTTTCCATCAGACCATTGCCAGATGTTTGAGCCACGTGCAGTTCTGTTTAGCCCGATCCAACCGTCTACATACTTAATGGAAGTTGCAAGCTTCATCAGTCTCTGGTTGTCCGTGTCAGTAGTGATGGTTGCCAGATCAACATAATTTTCCCTGCAATACTTCTGAGCAGAAAACCAGTCCATGTTTTTATTTATGAAGACATAATCCACTATCTGACAAACAGCCATGCCACAAAGCCGGAGGAAAAAAACAAAGGACAATTTCATCTCTACTGTGATGGATCTAAACATTTACCTTCTGCATGCTCTGGTCAGAGATCACATGAGAGCTCTTCCACAACAAATGCAAAAATAGGTTACCTTAATGTTTGTTTGCATGTCTTTAGCATATTTCACCCAGACAATTTGCCTACACTGTTCTTTTGTAATGTTCTGGTTTCAAGTGCTAGCTAAGATATAGGCGCACAACTTGGTGCCCCAAATATCTAATTAGACTAGATTCTACTCCCACATACATCCCTCCCCAGACAACTGTCTGTGATTGTGTCTATTGCCAAAAAAAAGAGAGAGAGAGAGAAATGACCGTAAGGAAAGGTCTTTTGTAAAGGACTGAAGTTCTACAAAGTGCCATGGAAATACAGTAAACATTAGAGGGTTATTCTGGTACTATTGTATTTCCGCACTTCTGTAAGAAGTTAAAATGTAGTATTAACATTAATAGCACTTTCTTTTAAATAGGTTACAGTAGGCACCGTATTACTACTACTAGAGGAGAAATAGGTGAATATTTGTTTTTGATATACCCAGACATGTAAAAAGTACAGTTTGTGTATTTGTTTGATTTGTTTGATTTTTTACATTGTAGCAATGTTATTTACTTAAGTACATGTAATGTACTTTAAGACTAATACATTGTTTTTGAGCAAGAAAGCATTAGCCATTAATACTCTAATAATACTTTAATTTAGGAGCTTTAATTGCAACAACCTGCCTAAGCATAGAATGAAATGGTTCATAGAAAGAAGGTTAAGGTTGATCAGGCCGATACTGTACTCTTGGTGTTGATGTTTACTCTTTTGTTTAAAATAACCTGAAATTGAGTCTTTCGACGTATGGATGTTATACTATAGAGAAATGCAAAGTGTATGCTTTACATATTTTTTTGCATGTAGTATAAACAGCACTGCTCACTATGGTCACCCCATACGGCAAACCATTCCAAAACGAACGAATAACATTGCTGGCTGGAAGATTAGATGCGTGCCAAATGAAAGTGATTAATGAGAGTCGTCAAATTTTTAATTTACTGCATATTATGTACGGTATGTCATAGTATTTTTTTTTTTATTTTTTTCCCCCCGATTTTCTCCCTAATTTAGTCGTGTCCAATTCCTCCCCGTCACTAGGGGGCGCTCCCACATTAAGGCATCAATTAAAGAGCACACTAAATACACAGTCAGCACCTCTGATCCGAAGCTAGGACTGTTAAATATTAGATCTCTTACAGTATATCTAAAGCACTTTCTGTCAATGAAACTATCAACCAAAGACTGAAACCGACAACCAAAGACTGAGGACTATACAGTACTGTGTTTAACAGAAACCGATGGTGCGCGAGCGAGCAGTTCGAAAAAAGATGCGGTCGGCTGGCGTCACGTGGTTCGGAGGAAACACGTGATAGTCTTCGGGCCTCCCGGCTGAGTGATAGTAGTAGCCTTAATGTGGGAGCCCCCTAGTGACGGGGAGGAATTGGACACGACTAAATTAGGGAGAAAATCGGGGAAAAATCCAAAAAAAAATAAAAATTCCACAGTTTTCATGTGACATTGAGGTTATCCTTGAACAGGCAAACACAACATATGATGCCTCTGGAACATACGTCCAAGATGCAAGAATTAAATTGGCAATAGCCTTATTCTCCGACACAGCCTACCACTCAAATCTGCAAATAGCCTCAGTGGCTAAAGCAATTGTTGAGAAGTTTCCATGCCTTAGGGAGCCTGGGTCTTTTGCGGGGATGCAAGGGTAGCAGCAAAGTATGCATAATTTTCATTCCAAGCTGAATACAGAAAAATATGCCTGGCCTGAAATATAGGTCAATACATTAAAGAGAAAGTGACCCGCTGACACAACCCCAGCCAAAAATCTGAAAAGGCCCAAGAAAGCAGAGGTCAAATATCGTCCTCCACATCCTTTGGGAGTAAATGAAGACTTTTTAGAGAAGGAGAGGTTGGGTTAGTAAAATAAATGTAAAAAAAAAAAAACAACATTATAGGAGAAAAATATGTCAAAACCTTTTTGATACGAAGAGTGGTGACTTCAAAGAGAGGGCAGTGGCTGGCTTTATTTTCTGAGGCTCAAGTGATAATATGTGTTTATACAGGGTCAGCTCAAAAAATATATACACACTTCAGGAAAAGAAAAATAGTACAATGTCTATATTATTTTATTATTATTATTATTATTATTATTATTATTACATCAATATATAACAATAGCAATACATTTATTATCTTCTTTCTCTGAAGTATCTGTATCTGTATTTGTTATTCTTTTCCACAAAGTACATAACGTATCTGGCTCATGTTATTGGTGACGAGAGTAGTTCCCAACCTTCTTTCCCACATCCACCTAATTATAAACATGAATGTATAAATAAAGCTAATAATAAAAATAGTATTATATTTCAAATATACATATTTAAATAAACCATGCACCATACAGTATCTCATGCACCTGATGCATGTCATAGGGAAAGCGGTTGGTACCAGGATGCATCCTCTCCTTAACACTGTAAATGAGGTATGTTTTGTGTTTAACTTTTGTCTCAAAATGCAAACACTAAATTGTAGAAACAAGGATGCAGTGGTCTGCTGCCTCATTAAGTACCTGGGGGGACCCAAAGAAGAAACTTCCAAGAATCCCAAGTATTTCAAAAACTTTTGGAGCTCGATGGAGGCAAATATATCAAGAAGGTTTACAGCCTCAAAATTAAGCTTATGGAATAGAGTGCTTTCTTGCATTTTCTTGGGGACACACTGTAAAAAAAGTACTCTGAAGGGTATTAAATACAACCCATGAAAATCAGTTATAGTTTACTTAAGTTTATGAGTTAGCAGAATACAACATAATGGGTATATTCTACGTATACTAACAATTTTTTAAAGGTAATGACTGCAACACTAAAAAAAAAAAAGTAAAATATACCCCCAAAATATTAGCTATGGCACCATAAAGTGCGCATGTGTCAACATTCAGGCAGCAATCGCTGGATTCACCATTTTCCGTGTGACTGGCAATGGCTGTGAGTGAGCTACAGGTAAGTTTTTATTTAGCTTGTTGAAATCATAATGAACGCAAATGTTAAATTGTTTTATCAATAAAATCTAACAGAAGATTAGTCATTTGGCCACTTTCTCACAGTCTAGTGTCAAATTGACAAGAGCGCATTGCCCAGTACTCGCACCTACTGTACGATTGGGAGTAAATATTTACATTCTACATTGAACGCGCACTTTGACCGGTGCAATCTCAGCCGCTCGCCGATACGGATGCTAAATTAACATATCACCATATTATCTTTCAGGGAGGTCGCCCTTAATATCGCATAGGCGAGGGATGTGTAATATTTAAATTTGTTCATATTTAATCATTTTGAACGTAGAACTCCAAAGAGAGGCTGTGTGTGTATGCTCAACGAGAGCCTGTGTGCGTAAGCTCCAACAAGAGCTTGTGTGGTTAGTTAAAGAGCTAACATTTAGATTTTAGTTTTGTTTGTTTATTTGTTGTGGTATTATTTGTTATGTTTTAACAAATATCTCCACCGCGATAAGGTAATGGTTCCCGGAGAGGAAATATAACAACTATACAAATAATATTCTACTAAGTATAGATATATAGATAGATAGATGGATGGATGGATGGATAGATAGAGATAAAACAGCATTAACAAAACAGACAGACCAAAAGAATGACTTGCAACCATAGGTTGCTTTGTTTACTTTGAATGAAAGTTTAAGTAACAAAAGCAATATGCAACAAAATAATAGGCAACAAAACAATATGGATTTATTTAATCTAGATATTTTTATATTCCACTATGTTCACAGTATTTATTCAATAGTCAACTTGTTCTAATTCTAAAACGTTTTTTTTTTCTATGTTTATTTCTTTCTTATTAATTTCTATTCTTTTTCCAGTTCTAATCTTTTGTCGTTTCTTTTTTTTTCTTCGTAGTGTTGCTTAGTTCTTTTATGTTAAAGGTTTAAGTTAGAACCTCTGACCCACAAAAGAAAACACATTTGCAATAAAATCACTCCATAAAAAACGTAACCAACTAACTAAATTGGTACAAAAACCCAATAACAAATTAAATATGTGAAAAGTTCTCAGTCCATTAAATAAATAAAATAATAGATACAAAAACAGCATCAGCTGTATTACATACCATTAACATGACTGTTAGACTCAACATATCTTTCATACGTAAACTCAAACTGATTGAAAAGCAGCTTTTTCAGTTAATGCATATGAAATCAGTTACTTAAATGATAATTGCTGATTTACATTTTTTTCTTTCTTTTGAGTTTTTCAGAGATACAATACAAAAGTCACAAAACCTTGTCCATGACCTTTGAACACCCAAATGCAAATGAACTCAAATAAGACACTTCATTTGAGAGAGTTGAACATCACATTATTGCTTCTTTGTTTGAACTTCCCAAATCCAGGTGGTTTCAACACAATTAAATCAACTGCATCAGCTCTCACAGGGTTTACAATCGCACATCATCCACTTCAATAACATCAAGCATCACGCTTTTTCATCCTTTTCTTCCTTTCCTATCTGTCTTTACTTTTCTTTTCCCCTTTTCTATTTTATACACATACATCTATGTTTCTTTTTAATAAACTCATTTCTGACCATGTGCTGTTATTGTGTATTTATATTTATGTAAGGTGTTATAATATTGTAAGACATAATCTAAAAAGAAGCTTTCTGTGCCCTGTGAACAGGCCCTTCACTGTGCCTCCTGATGCCTTATGTGGTAACACCATCTATATCCTGTACCCAGATGAATATACATCCAAATGGCTCTTGTCATGTCTGGTTATTTTGATGTTTGGGACACAGCACCACTTTAAATATGCTCTCTTTGCTGAAAAACAGAGATCTTCAGACATGTGTCATGGGTGGTTTGCATATGACTTTGACTTTCAAAATTTGTTCTTTGTAAAATTCCGCCCCAGCACGTACCAAAAGGTATTCAAGTTTAGTCTTTTTTACTAAACCACATAAATAAATCTTATACACATTAAAGCAAATGTATAATTGATTTGTTTGCTTGTTTACTTAGAGCATGACTTGCATGTAAAGTCTTTTGGTTGGTTGAACAGCTGACCAAACATGATGGTAAACGATGGTTGATTGTTAATCAACATACACACGTGGACAAAACTGTTGGTAACCTTCGGTCAATGAAAGAAAAACTCTCAATGGTCACAGAAATAACTTTAATCTGACAAAAGTAATAATAAATAAGAATTCTATGAATATTATCCAATGAAAGTCAGACATTGCTTTTCAGCCATGCTTCAGTGGAATTATAAAGAAAAATGAACTCATGGAACAGGCCTGGACAAAAATGATGGTACCCCTAACTTAATAGTTTGTTGCACAACCTTTTGAGGCAATCACTGCAATCAAACGATTCCTGTAACTGTCAATGAGACTTCTGCACCTCTCTGCAGGTATTTTGGCCCACTCCTCATGAGCAAGCTGCTCCAGTTGTTTCCGGTTTGAAGGGTGCCTTTTCCAGACAGCATGTTTCAGCTCCTTCCAAAGATGCTCAATAGGATTGAGGTCAGGGCTCATAGAAGGCCACTTTAGAATAGTCCAATGTTTTCCTCTTAGCCATTCTTGGGTGTTTTTAGCTGTGTGTTTTGGGTCATTGTCCTGTTGCAAGACCCATGACCTGCGACTGAGACCCAGCTTTCTGACACTGGCCAGCACATTTCTCTCTAGAATCCCTTGATAGTCTTGAGATTTCATTGTACCCTGCACAGATTCAAGACACCCTGTGCCAGATGCAGCAAAGCAGCCCCAGAACATAACAGAGCCTCCTCCATGTTTCACAGTAGGGACAGTGTTCTTTTCTTCATATGCTTCATTTTTCCGTCTGTGAACATAGAGCTGATGTGCCTTGGCAAAAAGTTCCATTTTTGTCTCATCTGTCCATAGGACATTCTCCCAGAAGCTTTGTGGCTTGTCAACATGTAGTTTGGCATATTCCAGTCTGGCTTTTTTATGATTTGTTTTCAACAATGGTGTCCTCCTTGGTCGTCTTCCATGTAGTCCACTTTGGCTCAAACAACGACGGATGGTGCGATCTGACACTGATGTTCCTTGAGCATGAAGTTCACCTTGGATCTCTTTATAAGTCTTTCTGGGCTCTATTGTTACCATTCGGATTATCCGTCTCTTTGATTTGTCATGAATTTTCCTGGTGCGGCCACGTCCAGGGAGGTTGGCTACAGTCCCATGGATCTTAAATTTCTGAATAATATGTGCAACTGTAGTCACAGGAACATCTCGCTGCTTGGAAATGGTCTTATAGCCTTTACCTTTAACATGCTTGTCTATAATTTTCTTTCGAATTACTTTTGTCAGATTAAAGTTATTTATGTGACCATTGTGAGTTTTTCTTTCATTAACCGAAGGGTACCAACAATTTTGTCCACGTGTGTAAATAACATAAACAGTTACACAACAGTTACTGGATTATGAAAACCAAAAAGAGCAATGACAAAACATCAACCTTGTACAAGAAATGTGGATTTGGGAATAAAAATTGTGGCTTACCCCAATGAAGATCACCTAAACTTAGCAAAGTTGGAGTATGAAAACAAATGGACAGTAAAAATCTGAAATGTTTAATAATGAAAGAAAAGAGCATTCATACTCCCACAATGTTATGAAAAGTGGGATTAAGCGGCTATGTGGCCAAAAGAAAACCATATAGTGAACCTCATCATGTGGTCTGCTGAGTCCAGGTTGACCCTTTTCCACGGTGATGGGTGAATCAAGATAAGAAGGAAAGCACATTTGTGATGCACTTATTATGCATAGTGCCCACTGTACAAGCGTCTCTGGGGGTAGTTTGGTTTTAACCCCATTGCATATGGTGCTGGAAAAGACAAAGTGGTTCGACTCTAATCAATATAATATCCTAACCAAAACTTGTCAGGTTTACTCACATTTGTTTTAAGTGTAATATTTTCAACATTGATTTGCTTTACTGTCAGATACAAAACCAAATGTGTATACATGAATAGAACTAATTCTGGGCTTTTTTTTTTTTTTTTACATTAATTGTATAAGTAGTATACAATATCCATTGTTAAAAGCATGCAGGGGTATTCCATTGCAAGTAAGTAAAATAATGACAATACTCCATCAAGGGGAGCAAAACAGGTAGCAACAAGAAGGCAACTTAAAAACAGACAAAACTGAAAATGGGAAAACCAGCACAGGATCAAATCAGGAAATCAACAAAACAAAGGTAAGTCGTTCTGGATAAGAGTGTCTGCCAAATGCCTAAATATAAATGTAAAGGTTTGATATTAGCAGATAAAAAAATAACGGTGCAATTTGAGTGTTTCCAAGGTCCCTACATATAATTGAGTGTAATGAAGTCCAGGTGTGTGTAATTGGTAGCTAGGTGATTGTGGGATGGGATTTGAGAGTTGTCAATTTAAGACCATGTGACCATTCATTGTACTGATGACCGATTATTGACAAAATCTGCTTAAAAGAGAAGAACCTCTGATAAGACCCATAAACTTATCACTGACTATATCATACTTGCCATGGTGTTTTCTGTTGACTGAAATAGTGAGTGTACTGTCATGGTGCTGCACATTTAAATTCATGTCAAACATGCAGACTGTGCAGGAGAAATTTTAACTGCTCAGCACTAACACTTCTCTTGTCCATTTTCACACAGTATTTTGACATAGTATAATTCTTAATTAGATAATGCATTAAATCTAATGCATTAAACTTTATCCATTTCCTATCTTTGTTTTACTAATGCTATGTTTATTATAAGCCCAAAGCATATATTGTCACACTTTCAATCTTCCACACATGTCACCTCTGTTGACCTCCACCTGGTGCTGAGCAGAAAATAGTGCTTTGGTCAAGGCCAGGAGATCACTAGGTTAACTTCTATAATGGGAGCAGGGAGCTTGTTTTGGAGCAGACCTGTGTTGTTTGATGGTGGCTAGATACAGTTTGAAGTGCCATTTCACCCTGGACACCATTGTTCCCTTTTTTCTTCAGCCAATTCACTGGCCAACATACTAGGTATAGCACACCCCAAACCCCTTAATTGTTACCACAATCATCAAATGTAGCATGAACCCTTATAATAGGACACATTTACGACACAAATTAAAGGAATAATAGTCATAGAATTAGAAATTAAGATAACGTTAGCCATTAGGAATACATTCATACTGAACAAAAATAAGAAAATTGACAATCGAAGTGATGAACACATAGGCATAATGATATTAAAAATTCAAAAAGAACTAAAAAGGGGTTTAAATTTGGCAAATAATCGAGAAATAATTTTTTAAAAATGTACCAGGAGTGTGAAAATAGTAACACAAAGTCACCGTGTGTCATGCGCACTCCTAACGCGACCGGCACGAGGACCCGGAAGTAGTACAGTTGTGGTTCAGGAAGCATAAAAGGAGACAAGATGGCGCTTTACACTCGCTCAGTCATTGAGTTTTTTCCATGCTATCGCCGATGCTTCGCTCGTCTAAACGTGCGTATTCATTTTCTTGGGCTTTCGCTTTCAATTGGGTGTGTGTATTTAGAACGCGGGTTTCTTTGTGTAAAATCTTGCTCTCACTCCGAGAGAGTTCTAAAAATAACCAGCGTGGTTATCCTGCCTGCTCGCTACTTCCGCGTTTGGGTTTACCATCCATGCTACCCCCCCCCCTTCCTCTGATGTTTTCCTGGTTCTACCGGAAAAATGGGATGGCACAGATGGGAAGTGCAGTGTTTTTCTAACGTGTTTGAGTTTAATTCCACCAGATACTCTACAGACCGGCTGCGCATTGCTCTTCTCGTCTCATTGCTGTCCGGACAGGCAGACGTCGCCTATTCGTACATGGAGTTCACCCACCAGCTTAAACTCACATTTGAACATCCTGCTGCTGAGGTGGAGACCGACTCAAAGCTGTATCACCTGCGGCAGGGGGGATCATCTGTGAGTCGCTACATGGCCGAATTCCGCACTCTAGCCGTGCAGACCGACTGGGGAGACTCGGCCCTCCAGACGACCTATTACGAGGGACTGGCATAGCGGATAAAGGAAGAGCTTGCAGCGACCCTGGAGGGCTTAATCCAACTTGCCCTCCGGAACGACCATCTGCTCGCCCGTCCCAAAACAGCCCCTCGTACCCTGAAACCCATCATGCCATCATTCCGCACCTCAAACCCCCTCCTTCTTCTCCCATGCTCCAGTCCCAGAAGCTTGCTCTCCATTCACTGCTGCACCTACTGAACCCATCGGCTCTGCGCGTATTGTGGATCCACCTCACACCATCGAGCCATCTGTCCTCTGCGGCCAGGAAACGCGCAGACCTGGTGAGATATGAGAGTATCCCTCCACCACCTTGACTGATGATTCCCGTCTCAAGGTAAAAGTACCCCTCCAGTTTGGCCACAAACGGGTAGGAAGTATTGTGTTCATCGACTCCGGTGCCGCAGCTTGCGGCGAGAGAGGAAATCTATTCGGCCCCTTCACAAAAAGCATGCTTGAGAAGCGGACGCTAAAACTTCCTGACCCGGCGAGAGTGCAAGAGGAAGGGAGAATTCCGTCTCATGCGCATCTAAGTAAAGCCTTTATTTTGTCACATATACATTACAGCACAGTGAAATTCCTTCTTCGCATATCCCAGTGTAACTGGGGTCAGAGCGCAGGGTCAGCCATGGTACAGCGCCTCTGGAGCAGTTAGGGTTAAGGGCCTTGCTCAAGGGCCCAACAATGGCAACCTGGCTGAGCTGGGAATCGAACCACCAATCTTCCGATCAGTAACTCAGTGCCTTAGCCACCACTGCCCATCTGCCAGATCGGCACGCTACCTCCATGGAAGCAAGGAAGGAATCTCTTCCATCTGCTCAAAAGAAGCGCCAGAGCGTGCTTGAGAAGCAGCCGCTAAAAATTTCCTGATCCAGGAAGAGCGAGAGAAAGGGGAAATACCATCTTACATGGTGGCCCAAGCCCAATGTAAATGCTTCCTTACGTCAACATCAACCCAATTTACATTTAAAGAACTCTTTTTTTTTTTTGTATTTTTCCCCGATTTTCTCCCTAATTTAGTCCCTAGTTAATTCCTCCCCGTCACTAGGGGGCACCACATTAAGGCTACTACTACCACTCAGCCGGGAGGGCCGAAGACTATCACATGTTTCCTCCGAACCACGTGATGCCAGCCGACCGCATCTTTTCGAACTGCTCGCCCGCGCACCGTTGGGGGCGGCGTAACACACTCGGAGGACAGCGCTATCCGCTCCCTCCGCTGCGCGAGCTCACAGACGCCCCTGATTGGCTGTAGAGCCGTGATTAATGTCGGAGCACTAAGTACCTCTCATCCCTCCCTCTGAGAGAGCTCGGCCAATCAGCTCTCTTTAGACCTCCGGCTGCGAGAGGTTACAGCACCACCCGGGATTCGAACTAGCGATCTCCGGATGATAGGGCGCGCGCTTCAACCACTGCGCCACTCGGAGGCCCTAAAGAACTCTTTTAAAACACATGGAAAACAGGATCAGCAGTAACACATATTCACCTTTTGATAAATAGTGTCAGGCAGCATTCCTCTCTTATTGCATGTCACACTCAACTGGATTTACAGAAATCCATAAGTAGATTAAGAGCCCTAATGAGCATGCAAGAGATAAACAAAAAAGAAACAAAAAGAAAAACTCCATGAAGTGGCATGAATAATAATGTTTGAGAGGAACAAGGACTTTAAAGTGACCCAGTCACCTACTGATAGATGATAATAAAACCTAATTATGTGTAGAAATTAAAGGGTGGGAGAAAACCAGGCCGGGGAAGAAGATCATAGGGGGGAAATGGACATAGGAGATAAAAAAAATAGAGACACTGTAACTTGTACTTCAGGGTCAGTCTTCCAGCAACAAAATCGAGAAAGGGCAAGTATGTCAGTACATTTTAGCCATTCTTGCATTAAAGTAACCTTAGCGCTGTTCACTGGCTGCATTGGAGGGACGAAGAAACATTCCTGCGGGCAAGAGGAATACCACTGGAAACCACTCTTCCTAAAAAACACATAAAATATTATAAGTAGTATAAGCAGCACAGTGGGATTGGTACCCAAAACTGTTGGGATGGCCTGCTTCTGTGTAGAATTTATGAAAGTCAATGTTGACATTTGATGCACACCTGGTGGCCAAATTGATAAACTGCTTAATTTATTGTGCACCTTGCTTTTATTTGACACTGAACTAACAAATGGACATTGGCGTTTTCAAAGTTTGGTTTGGAGGCCTGAGTCAGATGGTAGGGATATGTGGTGGTAGAAGCATATTCCCAGAGAAGGTCCCTGAAAAAGGGAGCAAAAGTCAGATAAGTGAAGAAAAAAGGCTCATCTGATAAGAATATGCTTAATTAGTGTTTATTTGTCTTAGCCCTGAGACCAATAAAAGGTGAAGACAAGTAAATTGGACAAGTTCACTCTTAGCACCCTGAGCATGTCTGCGTATGTGAATACAAAGTCCATCTTGGTGAGTATTTCGCAGTTCATTTATAGCCCCTGCATCTTACAGAGAATGTACACAGACTCTATAAAAACAGTAATAAATTCCCATGGTAAATAAAAAGGTTTGCACCTAATGGTCACAAATTCCACTGGTTGTGAGCAGGAAAAAGAAACTAATACAGATTTCTTGCAGCATTCCAAGTTGCAGTAAACACACAGGCCACCACTGTGACATTACTGCACATGTCCGATGCCTGTGCCCAAGAGGGCCATTGTTTGAATGAAGAAACAAAATGAAAATCTTCTATATCGATGTAAGAATCTTGTACCAAGAAAATTAATTGTCACATAAATCCACATGAAGCTTTTCCGTTTTTTTTTTATTATTCAAATAAAAATCATTCTGTTTTTGATGATTGTTAGCAATTAGCCCGTGTAGCGTTGATGGTAAACCCAAACGCGGAAGCAGCGCGAGTAGGCAGGATAACCTTGTGTTTAGTCTAAGAACTCTTTTACACAAAGAGCTAGGACCTACACAAATAAATCCGCGTTCTAGCAACACACACTCAATCAAAGAAGCAACCCGAATCGGTGAGTACTCACTGAAAAGTCGGCGAAGCGTCGGAAAAGGCATGGGCAAACTCAATGACTGAGCGATGTGAAGTGCCATTTCATCTCCTTTTATGCTTCCTGAATCGCGACCGTACTACTTTTGGGTCCTTGTGCCGGTCGTGTTACGAGTGTGCATGACAAAAACAACAAAACTGAAATATATACTCGCTAATTAGTTTGACTAATTATTTCAGTCAAACTATACTCAGATCACAAAACAACAACAACAAATATAAAATCATAGCAGACGCATAATGAGGACATTATCATATTGTTAACCTCCATAACAGTTCATAATAGTCAGTAGCGTGGTTTTAATTTCTCTCAATGACGGTATCGTCTTTAAACTATCATTATCATTTCATCATAATTTATTTAGGTCTCAGTAGCACAATGTTAAATTCCTTAATGGCTGGCTATTGAAACGTCATTGTGTCGTAACATGTCCTTATGCTCATATCGCTCGTGTCAAAATTCACTGTCATTACGAATTTGTTTATGGCATTAATGGCTCAATGGGGAGGCCACTCTGCATGAAAAATTAAGCGAACTGGTAGAGGTCGCAAGGACTTCAGAGCCGGTTTTAAATTGGGAGACGTTGGGAGAGGTCGCTAGCTAATTCTTGTTTGCTTGTCATTTGCATGTTTTGTTTTTCCTTAATCCTGTTTTGGATGTGTATTTACAGTACCAATTGAACTCTTGCTTTTTTTACCTTGCCTTTTGGAGGTTTGTAATGGATTTGTCTGAACTGTGTTTTGTTTTAACAGCTTATGTGAGCTACAAATCTAGCATCTAACAAGGTTGAGGTTTTTCAGCTTCTGTAGGCATGGCCTGGGTCCTCTCCAGACCAAAATCCAAGAGAAAACTATTGGACAACGGTGAAGAAGGCAGCCATAGTCAAGAAACTCTTCCATGCACAATTCCAGGAAGCAATCAAGCAGACATTGATCAAGCATTTGACACCTGTACTGAGTACTGCTTTTTAATGCCCTGCTGGATGAGTTTAGCCAGTATCAATACTGAACTAATGGACCAGTGTCCATGCTTTAGGAGCTGGCTGTAGACCCAAAATGAGCTAAAGAAAAATCACATGCTTAAATTGTATTAGCCTGAAGGTGGATCGACTCACCCTGGAAAATGCCCAATTTACCAGATGTCCAAGCCCAATGTGAATGCTTCCTTAAGTCAGCACCAACCCAATTTACATTTAAAGAACTCTTTTAAAACATATGGAAAACAGGATCAGCAGTAACACCCCACAGATTGACGTTTTGATAAATAGTGTCAGGCAGCATTCCTCTCATATTGCATGTCACACTCAACTGGATTTATTTCCATTGCAATTTTGATTGTGATATACAGCTGATACAGCTGATATACAGCTGATTGTGATATACAGCTGATATTACAGCCATTGCAATTTTGATTGTGATATACAGGATGTACTTATATCCATAAATAGATTTAGAGCCCTAATGAGAAAGCAAAAGATAAACAATAGCAACAACAATAAAAAGAAAAACTCCATGAAGTGGCATAAATAATAACAAGGACTTTAAGGGCGTTTTCACACTGGGACCGATCTGTTCCGTCCTGTGACCGAGCACGATTTCTCCCCTCCCCAATCCCCCCGCAGTTCTGCGTTCACACTGTAACATCGGTTGTGATTCCGGGCACACTTGCGTATTTACACAACCGGAATCAGTAGGTGGCGGTAGAGAGGTGGTTGGAAAACTAAGAAAGAAGAAGAAGAAACGCCCACTCGGGTCATGAACTGTGAGACACCTGTTAATGCTCCGTGTGGATGTTTTTATTTTTGTGACAAAACAACGGCACTGTAAACATCATGCCTACTGACACATCACTCGCGCGACTCAGAGGGTGAAATAAGCGCGCGCTGCACGGACACTACACGAGGCACTGAGAGATGACTTTACAACTCTACTCTGTAAGGTGAGGAATCACGTGCTGTCTGCATTCTCTACTGATTTCCACAGTCAAATTTAAATAAAGTGCTTATTAAACATTACTTTCTTTAGTCGTAGCACATAAGCATTATTTTATTAATGTTTATTATACTGTGTTTATGTACACTGTGAATTAATCACAGATGTAAACAATGACTAAATAAATGCAACAAATGCTACAAATAAATATAATGCCTGCTAGAATAAAGTTCAACAAATAGCATAGGTACATATAATAAATAATAAATATCTAATCATGCATTTTTCTGTTCTCTTCAAAATCATCTGATCACCCTCACTCGCAGGACCAGACTCCACGCTGTCCGGTTCGGATGATGAAGGTAGATGTTGCCGTGGGTCAGAGGGGTTCCGACTTGATCACACTGGATGGTTTTTATCTTATTGTTTATCTTTTCCTCACTTCAGTATCGCACCGCGCGCTGTGTGCTGCTCGAACCGAAGTTTGTTTAACTCTGCACGACATTGCTCTGTGCTGCTGTACGCATGCGCATCTAAATACTTACAGATACTTCCGTAAATATTGGGGTTTTTATGTGTAGTTTCCAATTATCTTTGGATATTTTCGTCTGTCTAAATTTCTAGCAAATACTTTACTTCGGCATTACTTCACAGATCAGCAGCCACATTTGTTTGTGTACAGAGTTGAACTGGAATTATGTCACTTCCTCTTTTGAGCATGAGCGCATACTCATGTCCCGCCTTTTGTGCTCGGGAATGCATGAATCGTTCCCGACACCACCTCTGCAATTGGTCCAGGGATTCGTTCCCAAGCACGGAACAATTTGGAACGATTGCATTCTCAATTCTCACGTTGATCCCGTGGGGCCAAGTGTACTCGGAAACGGATCCGGGACCCCAGTGTGAAAACGCTCTAAAGTGACCCATTCACCTACTAGGTCACACCTGATAGATGATAATAAAACCTAATTATGTGCAAAGATTAAAGGCTATGGAGCCAATAAAGGAATATGGGTGGGAGAAAACCAGGCAGGGGAAGATGTTCATAGGAAAAAAAAAAAAACAGGACATACAGTATGTCACAAAAGTGAGTACACTGGATGGAATTCAGCTATTATTGGCTGTATTTTTAGTTATTTTGAGGGGACAATAAATGTACACTGCTATACAAACTTTACACTGACTACTTTTCATTGTGTAAAAACACACACACACATTTATTTTCTTCAACCTGTGCCAAGCTTGTGTGCGTGACCCCTTGCTGGAAGCAGCAGAAAGACCAACAACAATTCTAGTGGTCATCACCTCATCGTCTATACCGCTTTATCCTGTATTCAGGTTCGCGGGGGCCTGGAGCCTATCGAGATGTTGGCAGGGTGCACCCCAGTCAGGGGGCCAATCCATCACAGGGCACACATACACATACACCCAGTCATACAATCATTCACACACTACAGGCAATTTGGGAACACCAATTAGCCTAGCATACATGTCTTTGGACTGTGGGAGGAAACCGGAGGAAACCCACCAAGTACAGGTAGAACATGCAAACTCCATGCACACAGAGCCTGGCTGGGACTCGAGTCTGGACCGTGGAGGTGCAAGGCGACAGTGCTAACCACTACACCACCGTGCCGCCCAATTCTAGTGGGTACTTTAAACCAAAAGCTCTAAAGCTCTTCTACTCTCCAGTAAAGCTTTTTGTGGGCATGGGAAACTAAAAGTCCAGGGGTGCTTGGTGAGGGTGCAGCCTCTCGGAGGTGATCCATGGTCTGAGGCAGAAGGCATGCAAGCTGAAAAGCCACTTGAGCTGCAGTGCTGGCTTCTTCTTGGCAAAGAATTTAAGTGTAGGAATGTTTGTTTGAAGAGTTGGACTTATAGTTCATATGTGTATCACTTGAAGTTGTAGCTTAATGAAGAACAACACCAAACAATTTACATTTCTCTTACATTAATATTTACCACCATGCCATAGGAGAGCTTTGTGACCTGTTATTGAAAATGTTTTTGTTGTATACTTATTTACATTTAGGCCAGGGGTGTGAAACTCCGTTCCTGAAGGGCCACAGACCCGCAGGGTTTTGTTCCAACCCTGCTCCAACATATATGCCATATAGTTTTCAAATAAGTCTTAATGATTTGATTAGGTGGATCAGGTGTTTTTAATTATGGTTGAAGCTAAACTCTGCAGGTCCTCTGCCTTTCAGAGCAGGGTTGGAACAAAACCCTGCAGCTCTGTGGCCCTTCAGGAACAGAATTTGACACCCCTGATTTAGTCATTTGACAGATGCTTTTATTCAGAGCAACTTACATTTTTATCTTATTATACATGTGAGGGTTAAAGGCCTTGCTTAGGAGGCCAACAGTGACAACTTAGTGGTCAAAGGATTTGAACCTGGGACCTTCCAAACTGTAGTCCAGTGCCTTAGCCACCGAGCTAATCCTGACCCCAGATAGCATTTTCATGTATCTTTGTCAAGAAAACACTTTACCTAATCACACCCACCTGCTTTGACCCTGTCACATACCTGCTTTGACTGCTTCTCTGCATGGGAATGGCCATGCCACAGCTAACCCTCCTTATTTAATATGTGCATTTTTCTAGACTTTGTTGGTTCCTGTAGATGTTGAAGCTAATGGACTACATACTATTGCCTGAAACTTTTCTGTGGCATGTTTTTTTATTCACTATTGACACCTTAGAGACTACACTTGGCCAGTATCAGTACTGAGCTAATGGACCATTGTCCCTGCTTTATCAGCAGGTTGTTGACCCAAAATTAAAGTGAGTAAAAATAATATGCCTAAATTAAATTGTATCAGGCTGAAGGTAGATCAGCCCACCAAGGAAAATGTCTGGTATGGCACATGACCAAGCCCTGTGAGAAAGTTTCCTTAAATACAAAAACAAAAAGAAAATATTTAAAACACATATAAAACAATATCAGCACTAAAGCCCCACAGGTATTTGTTTAAACCTTTGAGAAGCACTGTCAGACAACATGTTACATGTCACTCTCAACGTAAATTTTTTATGTTTTGCAGAAATCCAGATGCAGATTTAGATTCCTAATGAGCAAGAGGTAACCACAAAAAGGGAAACTTCCATGAGGTGACATGTGAATCCTTGAGCGGAACAAGAAACGAAAAGTGAACTGATGCCCTTCTGCGGTAACGTTTTATAGATGATAAATCATTATAGGTGGCAAGATTAAAGGCGTAACACAATGTATGTGTTATTGTTGTAAGCTCCACAGCCGTAGCATGGAGCTGGGCGTGAAGGCAACGAGACAAGGCACCCCCTTTGCACCCTGTTTACAGAGGTCTACTGACCATTCACAACATGCAGGCCAGTCCACACACTGGCTGTTTGGGTTTGTAGTGTTGCATTTTTAGGCAGGATAAGCTGTGTTAGGGACATCCACTAGCCAAGTTAATGTAGTAGGTTCTACAGTAATTTAGAGCTTCTTCCCATGTCATACTGTCCTTCACAAAAAGATATGTCCAGGAACAATAAGATCAAATCTCTGGTTCTCTACATCAGTGGTGATATTTGTCAGATTCACATACTTTTTTTAAATGTTTTTTTCATTTATGAAAATATATTCCACAAAGCAAAAGAAAAAGATTAACTTAATATCTGATGCATCTGAGCTCTGTGGATGTTTGCTTAAGTCCCTGTCATCTCTGTTTAAACAACAAACACAAACGTATTTACATACTAACAATACATGCAAAAAAGAAAAAGCAAATTTTAATTGTGATAGATAGCACTGCTCTTCTTCCATTACTTTCAAATTTATTTGAATTTACAGAAATTCAACAACGCTCCTATGGCAGGGTCTGTTACCTGCTGAGCACTCATATCGCTGATAGAGGAACAAGGAAAGGAGGTAATCCAATTTACCTAGGCTACTGGTTCAACTCTGGCAGCTTGCTGTAATGCCCCAGGAACAGCCACACCTCGGCACAACTTTGGCACATCTCCCGTACCCAAAAAGTTTTGTTGTGACAAGGCATCAGTGTTCCGATTGCTTTTACCTGACCTATATTTGATTTCAAAGTCAAACGCTGCCACTTGAGCAGCCCAACGCTGCTCCATGGCACCCAACTTTGCGGAAGCCAGGTAGCTAAGGGGGTTATTATCAGTAAATACCACACATTTCTGCCCCAGCAGGTACTCCCTAAATTTTTCAGTCATGGCCCACTTGAGTGCCAAAAACTCCAGTTTCATAGAACTGTAGTTAGATGTATTGCGCTCAGTGGGCCTAAGACTACGACTGCCATACGCTATAGGGCGCACCTTACCTTGCTGCTCCTGTGAAAGAACAGCCCCTAGTCCACCATGACTAGCATCTACCTCTAAAATAAATAGTAGTGAAAAGTCAGCATAGGCAAGCATAGGCAAGCACTGGAGTTGTGGTCAACTTACACTTCAACCCCTCAAAGCCACACTGACATTCTACAGGCTTCAGCAAACTCCTGAGCACTGTGCTTTACAAATTTTGGGTTTGCTAGCTGGGCCACCAGCCTATGAAGAGGGGCAGCCAACTTGGCAAACCCCTCCACAAAGCTCCGGTAGTAGCTAGCAAACCCCAAAAAAGAGAGCAACTCTGAAACACTAGTAGGCCGAGGCCAGCGTGCAACTGCCTCCACTTTACCTGGGTCAGTAGAAACACCCTCAGAAGAGATGACATGCCCCAAATAATGGACTTCCTTTTGGAAGAAGGCACACTTGGACAATTTGGCCTTCAGGCCTTCTCTCTGCAAGCGGCTCAAGACAACCTCCATCCGAGCAAGATGTTGATCTATAGAGGAGGAAAAGACGATAATATCATCCAGACAAGAGGAGGGACTGGCACTGCTGATCCCCAAACAACCATTCCATCAAACGTTGGAAGGTGCTTGGGGCGTTGCATAACCTGAAAGGCATTCTGTTCCACTCAAAAAGGCCGAAGGGGGTGCAAAAAGCAGTCTTGAATTTGTCCCCTTCAGCTACAGGTACTTGGTTATTCCCGCTGGCCAGGGTAGTAAACCAACGGGCACCAGCCAGTGAATCCAAAGTCTCCTCAATACGTGGTAGATGGAACGCATCCTTCCTAGTTTTTAAATTTAAGCGACGGTAGTCTACACACATCCGCAGGCTATCGTCCTTCTTTTTAACCAACACAATGGGTGAAGCATAAGGACTGCAGCTTTCTCTTATTACCTGGGTTTCCAGTAACTGATTAATGTGCCTTTACCACCTCATACTCCGATGGGGGGATGCGTCTGAACCGCTGCCTGACAGGAATGTCATCCAACAGAGGGATATCGTGGGAGATCAGGTTTGTGCACCCCAGGTCTCCATCGTGTATAGAGAACACAAGTAAATACTTCCCCAACAATGCTCGAACCTTACTCTGTTCCTCCTCTGACAACACAAAGATCTAACATGTCGATCTGTTCCTGCACACTAGGAGATTCCTCCACAACCTGTGCACTTACCTTAGCTGTAATGGTATTAACTTCTGTAATTTCCGGGGGCAGATTAACCACATAAACATAGTTCACTGTGCCAATAATGGTGCTCGCATACAGCACTACATCCATAGTACCAACATTAACTACTGGCACATAAACAGTACCACTGTGCACCCTCACCCGAAGTAGGTGGTTCATACAGTACAGTCCCACTCGAGTATTGAACAGAACAAGTTGCGGCGACGAACTTCATGGTGCCACCCATGATGCGACACGCCCGACGTCCACGCACTTTAACTCGCTGGGCGTCGACCTGGTGGCAATGTTGTAACGCCTGGAACACACAGCTAGAGGCCTGTAACACTACCGGTAAATCAAAAAGTGCTTTACCATGCTGGCCAAAGAGCTCCTGGTAGCAGCGGCTAAGGATGTTCATGCCCAACACCCCAGGAACTTGTGCACACACACTACCAGGAGGATCTCTGACTACCAACACGCCACAGCCTACAACTACTCACCCACAAAGCTACGCATCCAATTCCAGATACCCAATATACGGAATCGCAAGGCTGTTTGCAGCTCGAAGCTGTAGCCAATTACACGATCTAAGCCGCTCCTGACCCCACAACCCAGAATTAGTCAGAAAACAACTCTCGGTGATAGTAGACACCAAGGAACCAGTATCAACCAGGCAAGGCACCTGAGCCCCACCCATAGATACAACAAGCTGTGGACAAGTCGACATAAAACGGGACATAAAATCCAAACCAGTAACATTTGAGCCTATCCTTTCCCCAACCAAGTTGCGGCCCTGCAACTCGGTGGGAGCTAGTTTTCCGACAACTGCATGGACGATGACTGCTCATCCCTCATTAAAGCCGAATTCACATGAGCCGGCGGTGGGCGGACAGGCACCCGCTCCCTGTCGCAATCTCTAGCAAAATGGCAAGGTTTCTGACACCTCAAACTCAAACTGAGCAGGCTGCTGTTCTGATATCCAGGTGTTGTAAGACTGGAAGAAGAAGTTAGACACAAAATGCACCATTTTGGACCAGAAGAGACTAACAGCACAGTTTTTAAGGTTACCAACAGTATACGCTCCAAAGTTTTGTGGTTTGTAACCTGTTGAGCATTGCATTGAGCACGCATTTTACTCATATCAGCAGTTTTGTATTGTTTGTTAATATTCTACCATGTGTTTTGTGGTGGTCTACCGCACACGTTCTGATTAATAGTTGCTTTCTATTTCACTGCCTAAACTATTCCACTGAGCCGAATGTGCTCCCGAACTTAGACTGATGCAAATTTGGTGTGATCACTGGAGAGCATGATACAGGATGGTAAACGGCTGCTCACAGCCTCTTTGGGCTCTGTATGAATTCTGACATCGTCCTTAGCGTTGTTATGGTTGGGAGGAAAATTGGAGCATGTTCAAAAATTTCATCTGCCCACCCTGAGATTACCACCTAGTAATGCCTTGGTATTTTCTCATAAGCACTGTTATCACTGTTCGCCGAGTCATTATTGAGTTTATGCTCATTTATGGAGTCCTTTTCATGGAGTTTTTATCGCCTCTTTACTTGTTCAGCAGCGTTCTGCATTTTGACATTTAAAAATCCTAATATTAAATGTAAATAGAAGTAATGAGAAAAATTAACAAAGTGATATTTTAAGGAAAATAGTCATAATTAAAAATGCTTGAAAGATTTATTATTATATGTTAAATGCACAATAGAAATATACTGTATTATTTTTTTAAATTATTGTTTTGTAATTGCAGTTAATTTCATAATAAAGTCCAATGACACATTTACCATATGATTTTATTTGTAAAATGTGTGGCATAGCTGCCCATGTTTCAGAAAAGCTTGGAGTGAGATTTCAAAAATAAGGGCATTGGTTTTGCTCGCATATGACGCCCTTACCGCGCACACATACACTTACCCCGCATGGCTTAGGCTCTGTTAGGAAAAAGAAAATGACAATATCTATACTGAGTTTATATTCATGTCAATATTCAATAGATACACACTTAAGAAAAACGAACACAATATTATGTGTAACACACGACGGCTCCAGCATAAGCTCGTACTGCTGAAGCTCAGAATCAAGTTACAAATTAACAAATAAATCAATTCAAAATATATATACGCATTTAACTGCGCAGTCAAACTCTAAGTGATGCTACGGATAAAAACTACTAAAGAAGGAAAACAAAAGGCTAAAGTAATAATAATCATAATAACTGGAGAAATCACAGTCAATGCAGAATCATTACTGATACAAAAGTACATACAAAAGAAAAAGAAATAAAGATCCAGAATATAAAGTGGGATTGTGCTGCATGTATGATTGTAAATCTCTCCTTCTCTCTTCGAAAGCAGGTGTATCTGCATACAGCTTTTCCATGTGATTGATGTCTTCAGACAGCTGTAAATGTCTGTTAACGTGATTACGCAAATATTCTTTTTCTTCACATGGAGAGAACAAAGTGGAGCCAGATTTGCCAATCCCTTTTCACTCTTTGCAAGTGTTTTCATAAATTAAATAATTCTAATGATTGTAGCGACCAAGCAAAACATAATAAATGAGCATAAATAGTTTTTGTATACACGCATTGGAGACCTGAACACAAAAGGAAAGGCACACATGAGGCTATACCAAACTAGCGGCTAACCTACTAACGACCAGAACCACTAGCAGTCAATCCCACTAGAGGCCAGCCTACTGGAGGCTAACCCTACTAGGGGCTAACCCTACTAGCAGTCAAGGCCTACTAGCGGCTAAGCCCACATGTGGCTACACAAATCTAAACAGAAAGGGAAGCTACACACAAAGAATTAAACCAGAAGACAGACACTACGGATGCACAGAACAGTACTTACACAAGAGGAGACAGTGCCTAACTAAACAGGACAGCTCCATGAATCCAGTAACACAAGGAGTATAAAGAAAACTAAACTAGAGCCCTCTTGAACACAGGTTAAACAATATAACTAAAATAGAAAACTCAAAGAAACAAACAAAAAGGAATGCCCACATGACGGTAATACAAATATACCAACAAACAATGCTCGACCCAGTTTCCCAGAACAAACTGCTATTTGTAGAAGCTTTAATGAGCCACCTCAGTTCAGGTGAGCACTCAGAACACTGAGAAACTGAGTCGACCAACAAGAACTACAGACATGAACAGTGACCTCTGGAGGAGGTTCCTAACAGCTAATTGTTGTGTTGTTTGTTTATTTGTTTTTGTTTTTTAAATGTGCTTCTGCATGCCCGAGGGCCAAAAAGTGCTTGAATGAAGAAACAAAATAAAATCTTTAATATCATCCTTACATCCATCACTATCGATGGAAGAATCTTGTATCAAGAAAATTACTCATCACATAAATCCACATGAGGATTTTTTAATTATTCAGATAATAATCATCATTCTGTTTTTGATGATTGTGTCCAGCATTGAATAATTATTTGACCACAAATGGCTGGAGTGTGGTTCTGAATTTGTGACTGAAATAAAGCTGCTCACATCGTCCGAGAACTCAAAGTAAAGCTGTTCACATGACCTTGACCTTGGTCTTCTGACCAGAAAAATAACACCTGGCCTGCAGACACGGCTCAGTCCTGGGGAGAAACAAACACAGAGAGATAATGTGGGCGACAACGAGAACATGTAGAGTGCACAACGGTGAGCGAACAATGTGCTACGGGTTCGACTGGTTTAAATAGTGAGACACATTGGGGAGACACAGGTGATCTTAATTTAGTGCTAAAGTGAAACATATACACACGTAGACACACTAGGGGGCGACAAAGCGGCGACTCAGTAAACCGGAAAGAAGCAGATCTTATTAGCGGCCCCGAAAAACAACAAAACTGAAATATATACTCGCTAAATTAAAAGTAAAAGTGCCTTCGATGTGAGCAGTCAAACGAAGGATCCTCAGATCACAAAACCACATCAACAAATACAAAAACATAGCAGACGCATAATGAGGTCTTTAGCATATTGTTAACACCTCAATAACAGTTCATAATAGTCAGTAGCGTGGTTTTAATTTCTCTCAATGACGGTAGTGTCGTTACCGGTTTCATTATCATTTATTATCATTTAGGTCTCAGTAGAACATTGTTAAATTGGTTAATGGCTGGCTATTGAAACATCATTGTGTCGTAACATGTCCCGATGCTCATATTGCTCGTATCAAAATTCACTGTAGAGTCATTTTCACGTTCTTACGAATTAGTTTACGTCATTAATGGCTCGATGGGGAGGCCGCTACGCATGAAAAATTAACCGAACCGGTAGAGGCTGCAAGGACATCAGAGCCGGGAGACGTTGGGAGAGGTCATTAGCTGATTCGCTCAGTGGAATGGGTGTCTAAACCTTCTTGTTTGCTTGTCATTTCCATGTTTTGTTTTTCCTTAAACCTGTTTTGAATGTATTTACCACTTGACCTCTTGCTTTTTTGACCTTGCCTTTTGGAAGTTTGTAATGGATTTGTCTGGACAATCCTGTGGTTTATAAAGGAAAGTATGATAAATTATATCCAGCAGAACTCTATTGAATTAAATATATTCATTGGGTTGGTTTTAAACAAGGATTATACTGTATCATGAATAGTAATCGATAGTTGATCGGTTGTTTTTAACATAAAAATACATGGAAACAAAACTGACATGATGAATTTATGTACAGAATGTATAGTGATGTTGGTAGTCTTTTGACTGTTCCTATTGAAGGGTTACCACAGCAGACCATCTGATCCACAGAACAGCACTGCATCCATTGGCTGAGGTTCGGTCTTTGGCTGGGAATCGAACCCAGACCTTCTGCATAGTAGACAGGAAACCTACAGTACCACTGAGCCACATATAAAGACTAAAGACTGCATATAATAATGTGGTAATTAAATCAACTTATTCCAGGAAAGTCAGAATAAATCCTATATTCAGAATTAATAAATTCATAATTCATAATTTTTTATCATCTTAAAAAGTTAACTTAAAGGATGATTAAACAAACAAAAAAAAACTAACAGATTCTAAGGAGCAAAACCAGATTAAGGGAAATATCAAAACAAATTTTGGTTACTTGTAAACCTTGCTTTGTGTGCTCATTATTTTCTTTCTATTCAGCAATCAAAATGTATATGATATGCTTTATTCATATTTATACAATGACAGAAATGCCAAAACATATCCTTTAAATATACAAAATATTTTCCTATTTACCAAACCAACCAGAATGATTAAGGCGATGCCGTAAACAATGCACCTACTGTAATACTAGCCATTTTTAACACCAACCTCCTGTTCACTGACTAAGCCCAGCTTAGTTACACTTGAAGTAGTCTGGTAAAGTTGCCAAGTCATTCATTTTTAAATATAACGAAGGACCACTTCAGGCCTCTCTTATCTTTTTAAGTGGGAGAACTTTTGCACAATTGATGGCTGACTAAATATGTTTTTGCCCCACTGTACATAAGATTTAGCAATAACACATTAGATAATACATTTTATAGTTTAAACTATGTAACAAAAACCAGGAAATTTACCTTATGGCGATGAAAATAAAATAATAACGATAAACAATAACACACTCAATGATGCAGCTTCCAGCCGTGAATTCAAACTAAAAGCCGAGGACTGGGGAGCCAATCAGAAAACAGCTTCTGGTATTGGTCCTATTCTAGTCTCTGGTTTGCTGGAATAATTGCAGCTGCTAAATAATGCTGCTGCAGTTCATAAGCAAGTATGCATGCTGGGAGGAAAAATCACTAAATCACATACACAGATGTCCCTTCTGGCTGACCGTGGAAGCCTGCAATTGTGCTTTTGTGTCCTTATTTTTCTTATCACAATTTTTTATATGATGTTATATTGTAATTCTTTTTTTTTTTGTTCAGTCCACTAGTAAAAGTACAATAAAAAGTGTGAATCCTGTTCGGTCTCAATATACAATCAATATTCCACAGTCTCACGGCATTTCATGCAATAGTCATGTAATTTGTGTAAACTTTGATTCCTGCACACCGATACGAATTTCAAGGGTTTTTTTTTTTTCGTGCAGAGAAAATGATTTTGAAAACAATTAAAAAACACCTGTTAAATAAAACAGATTTAAATATACATACAGGAAAATAGCTGTAAGGAAATCCGCAATAAAATCTAATATTGTAAAATACACGGTGGGCCATTTATATGGATACACCTTAATAAAATGGGAATGGTTGGTGATATTAACGTCCTGTTTGTGGCACATTAGTATATGTGAGGGGGCAAACTTTTCAAGATGGTGACCATGGTGGCCATTTGGAAGTCGGCCATCTCGGATCCAAATTTTGTTTTTTCAATAGGAAGAGGGTCATGTGACACATCAAACTTATTGGGAATATCACAAGAAAAACAATGGTGTGCTTGGTTGTAACGAAACTTTATTCTTTCATGAGTTATTTACAAGTTTCTGACCAGTTATAAAATGTGTTCAATGTGCTTCCCATTGTGATGGATTGTCAAAGCAACCCTCTTCTCCCACTCTTCACACACTGATAGCAACACCGCAGGAGAAATGCCAGCACAGGCTTCCAGTATCCGTAGTTTCAGGTGCTGGACATCTCGCATCTTCACACCACAGACAATTGCCTTCAGATGACCCCAAAGATAAAAGTCGACCAATCTCCAGGAGAACTTCAACCACTCCCAGTTCCCCGTCGGCCCTGGACGCACATTGCTGTCGACTTCATCACGGGCCTGCCGGTTTCCGAAGGAAAGAACACCATCCTCACGATCGTTGACCGGTTCTCCAAACCTGGTGGCCCTCACCGGACTCCCGTCAGCCAAAAACACAGCCGAATTGATATTAGAACACGTAGTCCGCCTGCATGGGTTCCCAAGGGACATCGTCTCGGACACCTCACGGTTCTAGAAGGCCTTCGGCCGTCTGATCAATTCCACCTGTAGTCTGTCTACCTGGATACGGTCAGACGGAACGGACCAACCAACAACTGGAGCGCTACCTGAGGTGCTTTGTCGCTGATCGCCAGTGCTCCTGGGCCTGCTACCTCATTTGGGCAGAATTATCACATAACCTCCACGTCTCCTCCCCCACCAATCTAAGCCCATTTGAGGCATGCTACGGTTTCCAGTCTCCGATGTTTGACCATCAAGAACCGGAGGTTGAAGTACCGTCGGCCCAACAGTCCGCCGGTGTCGATGGCTCTGGAACCAAGCAAACAACGCCATCCGATGTTCCAACACCCGCTACACCCTCCAACATCGCCGTCGACACCCCCCGGGACGACTGTTCCAGATAGGTGACAAGGTATGGCTATCTACCAAGAACCTACATCTACGGACAGAATCACGGAAGCTTTTCCCCAGATTCATCGGTCCATACCGCATCACCCTCCGGATTAACCCTGTCACCTACTGACTCCAGCTGCCTGCGGTGCTCCGGATCCACCCGGTATTCCATATATCCCAACTCAAACCCTTCACCACTTCCCCTATGGCTCCACACATTGCTCAGTCATTGAGTTTGCCCATGCTATCGCCGACGCTCTGTCCGTCTAATTGTGAGTACTCACTTTCTTGGGTTTCGCTTTCGATTGATTGTGTGTTATTAGAACGCGGGTTTATTTGTGTAAACTCTTGCTCTCGCGCCAGGAGAGTTCTAAAAATAAACAGCGTGGTTATCCTGCCTGTTCGCGCTATTTCCACGTTTGGGTTTACCATCCACGCTGCAGGGCTAACTGCTAGTCTTCTGGTCCGTCTCCGTTTGTTTGTGACAGTGAGGGTGGCTGTGGATCTACCATTCAGAACTGTGCGGTGCAGTTGCCTGTGGACCTGGCTCTTGTAAAACCTGTGTCATTACCCTTTTAAATGTTTTTAAAGGTGTTTTTTTGTTGTCAGTTTTAAATTATGTAACTGCTAATGAATAACACTACAAATAGATGTCTTTATAACCACTTTAATTACATATACGTATGCAGGTTTTAAATATTGCCCTGCAGGTTGGTTAATTTTTATTCACTTATTTGTAGCCTACTGAGTTCAGGTGCATCCATCTCTGGTTCTCCTAATCAGTTGAGATTTTAAGAAATGAAGGTCAGTCAGTCCGAAAAATTAGGAAAACTTTGAAAGTGTCCCCAAGTGCAGTCACAAAAACCATCAAGCGCTACAAAGACACTGGCTGACATGCGGACCGCCCCAGGAAAGGAAGACCGAGAGTCGCCTCTGCTGTGGACGATAAGTTCATCCGAGTCACCAGCCTCAGAAATCGCAGGTTAACAGCAGCTCAGATCAGAGAGCAGGTCAATGCCACACAGAGTAAAATCTTTGAATGAGAAGGTGTGTCCAAACTTTTGCTCTGTACTCTTTGTTTGATCTGCTCAGAGACCTACAGTAGATCTTATAAGGAATTATGCTAGCTACAAAAAGTATACCAAAAACTGTGGTTTTTGATGATTCTGTTCTGGCCCCGCCAGGGCCAAGCAAGCAAGCAAGCAAGGAACCAAAATCTCCAGTGTAAATTGTATAAACTGTTAAATGCAGCTGTATCAATCTCTGCACCAGCTCCACTTAAAAATCTAATAAGAATCCATTTAAAAGGATTAAAATGATTTAAAAAAGATCAAATAATGTTTAATAAGTAACACCAGACATAAAAGTCAAATAAAGAGACTGATGTGACCAAAACCGTTAATTGCAACACACTAGTCAGAAAAAAAGACGACTGAATGCTGTGCCGATTTATATTTTTAAGGGTTTTCTATTTTTTTACATGAGGTGAACGAATAACCAAAAAGGCTTTGAAAGGTTTATTAATATGCAAACATATTGCACTTTGTACATTTTGTTCATATTAAAGGAAAAAACATGGTAAAACATGTCAACACCTGACAGATATTCAGTTTTATGGTTATATTATGTCTAAACATGATCATTTAATTTTAAAGCTGTTCAAATTTAAATAAAGTAACCCAGATATACACTACATATCTACTAATTAAATAAATGGCTTCACTGCATCATGCATGTCTTGTTGATGAAGAAAACAATTCCACTCTGAGGATGATGTCTGGACAAAGACGGGAAAAAGGGGCCATGAACAATCAGGTTTTTCATTTAGAAATACAGAAACCTGTACTGAATGTCTGTTACTCACCATCAGTAGCAGAGAAAATTAAGCTTCTCATTGCAGTCTCTGTTCTCCCAAAGGTCTGTGTTACTGTTGTAAGCTCCACAGCGGTGGCGTAGAGCTGGGCATGAGGGCAGTGAGACCAGGCTCCCCAGCGGCACATTGTTCACAGAGACCCACTGACCATTCACGAAGCGCAGGCCGGTCCACACACGGACTGCTTGTGTTTGGTCTGTTGCATTGTTAGCCAGCATAAGTTGTGTTAGAGAGACTGGGCTGGCCAAGCCGGTGTAGTAAGTTCTGCAATGCTCAAGAGCTTCATCCCATGTCTTACTGTCCTTCACCAAAACAAATATCCAGAAACAGTAGAATGGCTGAGCTGTTTTACAGTTAGCATCATTCCAGCCATTTGACCACACCATACCACAACTCTCTGTTTCTCCCCAGTTATCAGGTTGGCCACGTGCCCACTTGAAGTAATTAGGTGGTTCTCCATTAGACCATTGCCAAATGTCTGATCCAGGTGCAGTTCTGTTCAGCCCAATCCAACCCCTTGGCGTTTGGAATGCAGCTATAGGCTTCATCAATCTCTGGTTCTCCACGTCAGTAGTAATTGTTGCCAGATCCACATAGTTGTTCCTGCAGTAACGTTGAGCAGAAAACCAGTTCATGGTTTTATTAATGTAGACATATTGTCTAATCTGACAAACAGCACTATCGCCAAGCAGGAGAAAGAAGATAAAGGACGACTTCATCTCTGCTACGATGTGTCTAAACTCTGTGAATGTTCGCTTTAGTCTCTTTTAGCCCTGTTGAAACTTTCAGTGGGAACTCATTTACAACTCATGCAAAACAGAAGCACAGCTTCTCTGTTAGAATCCAGACACAGAGAACACAAGTGCAAATGACATGTTGATTAACAAACGGATTAACAATCAAAACCGGCAAGCATAACCTAACTCGAAAGTCCAGTAAACAGGTAAGAGTTGGGTGATGTACACTGGGCATGAACTGTGATAGACTGGGATAAACGCGTAAACATAGAAACAAAACAGGGTCAAAATCCAAAAGCACATGCAAAATTCAAAAAGGCTTGGCAACGACACTGGAACAAGTCACAGAGCGTGTGTACTTCGCAAAGTCCAGAAGTACTGTATGTGAGTCTTTTTTATCTGTAATTAGTCTCAGGTGTGTTAATACTTAGGTGAGCGAGAACAGTGGTGTTGGGAGTTGTGTTTATTGTTTGCTGTAGATCTGGCATTCTCACTTTCACTTCTATTGATGTTTGATGATGTTCAGTCTTATCGTGCTTGCTCACACACTATTCAATTACAGTTCGATTAAATTTTATTTCTAACATGCTATTAGCAATAGACATTGTCATCAAAATTATACATGAACCTGGGTGCAGATTTAGATCAAACCAGATGCTAACAGCAGAAGAAAAAAAAACATTTACATGAGGCAGAAACCTTCAGAGGAATCAGTCTATATAGACAATGTGGGTTTTGTTGATATTTAAAAATAATATACACACCCAGGTTATGCATTTGCAACCTGAATCTCAACACATCAATCAAAATTATTATAAAAATTATAAATATTATTAACAACAATGACTATTATTAAGAGCACTATACAGATCAAATTGACTTGAATTGATTTGACAGGAGTCGGCTGCTGTGTGCTGGTCTGGACCAGATGGCTGAGGACCTGCTCTGGGAAGGGCAGGGCCCATGGGTCAGTGTTTGCTCGCTGCATTCTGCCAGGGTACCAGGTAGCTTTAAGTAGGGCAGGGCAGAACACAGACACAAAGACTTTTATTAAAGAGAATTTACATAGGGGAAAGGAAGTGGTGAAGAGAGTTAGAAAGTAAGGTGCACCTTCTGTGATGACAGTGGTTTATCAGAAAGGGTCAACAAGTGTCAATGCTAGAGGCTGTAAGCAAGGAAGTCAAGATGGCGTTCGAGGTTTGGCAACTGACTCTTCTCTGTAGGTCCGACTCTGAAAAACTTTTTTTTTTTTAAGTGGGAGAGCTAAGCACCCAGGACAAGCTACTCACTGGACTGATGTTTGGCAGATCCTTTACATGCGGCCAATGATAGCTAGAAGGTGGATAAAGCTTGTTAAGACGGGAGGAATTCGCTGTCGGCCTGCCATCACATCTCCAAATCACATGAATGCTTGTAGGAACTAAAAACCAAGGTGCCATGTTTTGAGGTGTTCAACACATCTAGATGCCAATATCAGTTATATGCCAATCAGCCTTAAAATTATGACTGAAGTGAATACCATTGGGGTAAGGTAAATGTAATAAGTAACTTAATCATTCATTCCATAATCACTAATCACTGTACACCAGTAAACTGGCAAGAGGATCATGTGCAATCCAAGGCTTATCCATGCCTGCAGGGACAAAATGCCAGACTGTCCAGTCTGATTCCACAGAAAAGTCAACATAGCACACATTGCCAAAAAAGTTAATGCTGCCATGATAGAAAGGCATCAGAATGCCCAGTGCACCATAGCCTACCATTTATTGGACCCTAGCTTGTTCAAGTGGCGAGACTGCAGTCCACCCTTGCGATTTATGTATGAGACTACCACAGTGTTGTCCACCGGCACTAGGACATGGTAGCCTCTAAACTGCTGGAGGAAGTGTTTCAGGGCCAGAAACAGAGCCATCATTTTGAGGCAATTGGTGTGCCATGCGAGAAGATGACCTCTCCAGCTCCCTTGTGCTGGACGGCCATCCAAGACCACACCCCAGCCCGTAAGGGAAGCATCTGTCGTTAGCATCTTGCGACGACAAGACAAACGTAAAGTGGGACCTAAAGTCAGAAACCGGGGTCTGAACCACATAGAAAGGGTGCCCTGGAATCATAGAGCCAGAGCTGCATCCGTGCCTTTTATATGTGGAAGAACACGATACTGATGAGCTTCGCCCCCGAAAGCAAACCTCAGGAACCTCCTGTGTTGTGGCAATATTTCTATATGAAAATATGCGTCATTCAGGTTGACCGTCACAAACCAAACCTCTGGTTGAATTTGAGAAACAATCATTTTGGCTGTCAACATTTTGATGTTCAGGCCAAGAAGATGTAAAATTGGATGCAAGCCCCCATCTCTTGTCTGGCAGGGGAACATGATCTATGGCCCCTTTCCCCAGCAAAGTCTGTAATTGCCAAGTCAGCAGATGCGCTCGTTCCGGTTTCATGGAAGCAAAGACCATGCCATTGAAACGCGGAGGACGATGGAGGGGGGGTGTTAGGTGTCCGGAATCCTGAACCAAGGCAGGAAGGAATCGAGCACCTAACATTTAGCTGGAGACCGCTGCTTCCCGAAACACTAGTTGTGGCGGAGATTAGACAACGGCTCCCCAGAGGGTGCCAGGGAGGAGTCTTTTTTACAAGTCCCCATGGTCCTGGGCACGTCAATGTCAGGACTTCCTTTTTGCCGAAGATAATGCTCCTCAGGTCCAGTGCTTTTTTTTTTCTCTTTTTGAGGCGGATTGTGAAGGACAACGAGTCCCTCCCGTCTCTACGAGGGGGTAGCTGGCTCGGCACACTCTCCTTCTGCGCCTCACACCCCGTGGGGACCAGACCTGGTCAGACTGTGTGGCCGACAGTCCCAACTCCTGAGCACAGCAGGGGAGAAACCTCACAGAGGTCTGATCATAGAGCTTCGCCTTCTGAACCTAGTGGCGGCGGTGTTTACAGCGTCGCCAAAGAGGCCGGAAAGCGAGAAGGGGGGCATCAAGGAGGAAAACGCGATCCCTGACCTCGATGCCCGTGAGGTTAATTTACAGATGTCTCTCCAGATGCTTATTCCAAGAAAGAGTTAACTCGTCATAGAGGTTGCCAAAAAAAAGGGGAGGAACCCTCGTTGAGGCCCCTCCTCTGGCCACCCGACAGAAACCTGCCATCTAACTTTGAGCTCTTGGGGATTTTTATCTATTTATTTCTTTATTTTTATTCTTTTATTTATTTATTTATTTTTGCAGCGAGAGATGAAATCTCTTCGGCCCCTTCACAAAAAGCACCGGCGCGTGCTTGAGAAGCAGACACTAAAACTTCCTGATCCGGGGGGAGGAGGCGCACGAGCCCCAGGAATGCGCCGCGGCTCGCGGGTTCTCTTTAAAGAAAGCGAGCCACGCGCGGAGCACCTTAATAGGGAGATCACAATGCTTGCAATTCCTTGAAACCCAAGCACTCAAAGAAAAAGTCGTGGAGATCGCCCTCCGAAAGAAATTCATCACACGGAGGGACGCATCTCTCAACCAACTCTTGCCATTACCGGTAAGTAAAGTTTTTCTTTCCTACCATGATTCTGTTGCACACACACACACGCAAACACAAAGCGGTCCTGAAGACAAAAAGATCTGAGAATGTTTCCGGTTCACTCCTATTTATACCCTGCAGGTGCACCTTATCGGGTGACGTCACCTGACTGAGGTTATAAGCCGAAGTATTCAGCGTTTTGATACACACAGGCTTCACAACCGGAGACCAAAGAGATGTTTCCATAGCGTTTTCACGCAGCATCGAGTGTAGCTTTTGAAAGGGAACACTCAATCCTCTGCAGGTACTCATTTCTAAAACTTTAATGAGAAATTTTGAAAGCATTCTTCATCTAGCATAAAAGTATTAAAAAAATAATAATAATAATAATAATAAAGAGACGGAGATGACCAAAACCACTAATTGCAGTAAATCATCATGATTTTGCAATAAATCATCCATTAATTTTTGCATTTTCTGTCCAATTTCTTAGCATATTAAGAGTACATGTGAACAAATAAGCAAGAAAGGCTTTTGAAAAGATTTTCTTAGGAATTTATTGTTGTTGTGGTAGATATTTGCAAAGTTATTTTTAATAACTAATCTAATATTTTTAATCATTTTTAAGAAGAAGAAAAAAAGCATGGTAAAGCAACCAAACCCCTGACAGATATTCTGTTGTATGGTTATGTCAGCGTTTAAACACGACCATTTCATTTGAAATCTGTTCAAATACAAATGAAGTAATCCATATATATTACAGTACATATCTATGCTTGAACAAATTGCTTCACTGCATCATAAATGTCTTGTTAATGAAGGAGACAGTTGTACTCTGAGGAAGACATCTGTACAGAAAAAAGAAAAAGAACAGTCACGATTAATCATTATTCTTAAGATATAAGTCCCAATCCTCCATTCTACTTAGTAGAGGATTCAGAGGGTTAGAAATTAATAATAATATTTAGAAATGCAGAAACCTGATTAATTGTACAGGATGTCTGTTACTCACCATCAGTAGCAGAGAAAATTAAGCTTGTCATTGCAGTCTCTGTTCTCCCAAAGGTATGTGTTATAGTTGTAAGCTCCACAGCGGTAACGTGGAGCTGGGCATGTGGGCAGTGAGACCAGGCTCCCCAGCTGCACATTGTTCACAGAGACCCATTGACCATTCACGGAGCGCAGGCCGGTCCACACACGGACTGGTTGGGTTTGTACTCTTGTATTATTAGCCAGGATTAGTTGTGTTAGAGAGACTGAGCTGGCCAAGCCGGTGTAGTAAGTTCTGCAATACTCAAGAGCTTCTTCCCATGTCTTACTGTCCTTCACCAAAACAAATCTCCAGGAACAATAGAATGGATGAGTTTTTTTACAGTTCCCATCATTCCATCCGGTTGACCACAGCACACCACAGCTCTCTATTCTGCCCATGTTATCAGGTTGGCCAGGTGACCACGTGAAGTAATTAGGTGGTTCTCCGTCAGACCACTGCCAGATGTCTGATCGAGGTGCAGTTCTGTGCAGCCCGATCCAACCATTTGGACTTTGGAATGCAGCTGCAGCCTTCAACAGTCTCCGGTTCTCCACATCAGTAGTGATGGTTGCCAGATCCACATAGTTTTCCCTGCAGTACTTCTGAGCAGAAAACCAGTCCATGCTTAAATTGATGTAGGTATATTCTCTTATCTGACACACAGCCATGCCACAAAGCAGGAGAAAAAAGACAAAGTACGACTCCATCTCTGCTACGATCTGTCTGAACTCTGTCTGAAGTCTCTGTCAGCTCTGCTAAAACATCTAATGGGAATTAATTTGCAACTCATGCAAAAAAGAAGCATTAATGTCCTACAGCCTCTCATGATGGCATGATGTCCTATGGTGTGTGCTCGCGCTCAATTTGATCACAGTTCAATTCAATTTTATTTCTAATAGCAATTAGCAATAGACTATATAGCAATAATTATTAGCAATAGATATTGCCATAGTAGATATACATGAATCTGGATGCAGATTTAGATCCCAAATGAACAAACCAGCAAAAAAAAAAAAAAAAAAAAAGAGCATTTCCCAGGTGCTACATGAGGCAGAAACGTTGAGAGGAATCAGGGGAATGGCTATATAGACAGTGTGGGTTTTGTTGATTTCCTGAAATAAGTAGGGTTAAGGTTACACACAAAAATGGCAATGTAGCATTAAAAAGGCGATGCTCCTGCACAGTACACATCATTTCAGCTCTTTGGTATGTTATAAACTAAGGTGGGAAATTTATCAGATTTACAGATGTTTCAGCCAGAGGCAATTTTGTTCTTAAAAACCCCTGCAGGTACTTGCTTCAACTGTTAATAAACAACATTAGTCAGCACTCTTCTCATGTTACTTGCTCACTCGCAATTCAAATTCATAAGCCATCCATGGGGAAAAGCTTAAGAGGAAACAGAAGCAAAAGTTAACCCGTCTAAATCTGGGTAGTATTTGGCAATTTGGGATTTAAGGAAAACATTTTTCTAAAATCCAAAAATAAATAAAGAAAAAAATTATAATTACAAAATTTTTACCTACTTTATAATAGGTATGTATGTATGGAATCTAAAAACTAAGGCGTAATAATAATAATAATAATAATAATAATAATAATAATAATAATAATAGATCTTATAGCTTTTCCTTATGTCAGACCAACACTTCTCATTAAATTGTTCTCCAAGGGTATAAACAGTATACACTCAACTATTAAATTAGAAAGATCCACATCTCATTTTAACCTTTTGCATTTTATTTGAATAAAAATCTCTCCAATTCAAAATAGCGATGTGCCATTGAAATCCGTGTCTCTTTGAAGCATAATGCGACCTTGACTTGTCCTTTGTCACCATACGAATTAGAGCAAAGCTTCATTTATTGTTGTTTTGCCTATTTTTATTGTTTATTTTGAGCATAAATATGCGGTTTCCCATGTCAAGTTTCTTCATCCTTCACTGTTACAGAAAAAATTTAGAGCTGGCCCTAGAAGTTTTATCTATATATTTTTAGTATAAGTTTTATATATATATATATATATATATATATATATATATATATATATATATATATATTATAGTACTGAATACTGAATAAAAAAATAAGCAGTTAATAAAGATATAAAGAGCAATTTCTTGTTTGAGATATAGTCTGATTTATCTTGTTTGAGACATCCCTAGTCCTCTTATCTTATCTCTCTGACTCTCTGCATCTTGGAATCTGTTTTAGATAATCTAATAGAATCTGTAATTGTAACATCAGAGGTTTGCACTGACACTTGTTCAGCTAGAATTTGTTGTGTTAGAGAGCTCGAGCGAGTGTTACCGGTGTTGTAAGGTTGGCAAGGACCTTTTCTCACGTCTTCTCATGTCCATTTCCTTCAACAAAATCCCCAGTGTAGATTTTCCACTCCTGTTTCCAGTCTAAACTGCTGACTGCAGCCTCATCAATCTCTGGTTCTCCTCATCAGTAGAGAAGGTAGCTTAAGTCAGCACCAGCTTTAATAAACCAAATAAGAATTCATTTCAAACAGGTTCATCAATGAAGCCTTTACAGGTACTCATTTCTACATTTTTAAAAAGAAACCTTGAGAGAAAGACTCATTCTTCATCTATAATAAAAGTAAATTAAAAAGATGGTTGTGACCAAAATTGTAATGTCACAATGTCAGGAAAGTGTTTTGCATGTTTTAACAAAAGTTGTACAACCCTTTTTTATATACACACGGACACGAGGTGAGGTCTTACGAAAAAAAGGGATGTTTTATTTAAGAAAGATGGGGAAGGAAAGCGGGACTCTGAACAGGACTGAAAGTGCCGCTGGAGCTTGAGTGGAGCTTACAGTAGCATTTTGTTCTGATTCAAGAAAAAACATGGTAAAACAATGCAACATCTAAACAGAAATTATAGTATGTTTCATGTTTAGTGTCTAAACATGATCATTTCATTTTAAAATGGTTTTACTATAAATAAAATAACGCACATACAGCACAGACCAAAAGTTTGGACACCTTCTCATTCAGCGAATTTTCTTTATTATATATTGATTGAAAACTCAGGATACAGGTAGTGCCCATCATACAAACAGTTGAGTTGAAAAATTCTTCAGATACAAACAGACCGCGGTTCTACGAACATTCATAGATGCGAACAAATCACAAAAGTAGCTCAAATGTATTGAACAAAAAACAGACACTGCAGTGCACCAAATACCAATATTTAAAATTATATCCAATATTTTCAGTGTGTAAGTGAATGTCTAACAAAATGTCTAAATTCTGGTATATTGTACAGAATGTGTGTGCGGGTGCGGGAGAAATGAGTCGGCCTCACCGGTTTTTAAAGAATCAGTCTGGGAGCACGATGAGAAAAAAATGGCTGTTCTGTAAAGTTGTCCTGATGGTGAATAATCCTAATTTCTTAAAAATCTTTAACACAACAGAGTATCACAGTCCAATACAGTGGAAAACAGCTAACAAAATACCATCTGGAATTCTCTTCGCAATTTAAAGGTGCAAAGACAACACATACATTTCACATACCAGTAAAACCTTGGATTGCGAATAACTTAGTTTGCAAGTGTTTTGCAAGACAAGGAAAAAATTTTTTAAAAATAACAAAGTTTTTCTGTAATGATCTGAGCCAATGGTTCTTCTCTCTCTCTCTCTCTCTCTCTCTCTCTCTTTCACGCACGCACTGCGGGATTGTGGGCAATCTCCTTCCACATGTCTTCCATACCTGAACTTTCTACCAAAAGAACATTTGAAATCAATTACTCTGAATATATTGATTGAAAAGTCTTAAGATATTGATTAAAAACTTGGAATATATTGATGGAAAAGTCAGAGTATATTGACTGAAAACTCTGAACATATTGAATGGAACCTGACATCATCAAAGGACAGGTTTTGATGTGTGTTGCTTGGGAAAAGGGAGCTAAGGTCCAACACAGACTAATTAAATTAACTCTACAAAAAGATCATTTGAAATAACTAAGTAGCAAAACCAACATACAAAACATCTCCATAAGAACCAAATCTATAGTATCTATGACTATACCGGCTAAAGTGATTTATAATAATTTACAATTATAATCCTTTACAGTTAAGGCTATGAAACATTATTAAACTGTAACACCTCTTTTATTATTATTATTATTATTATTATACAAAGCACAGATTCATATTGTTTTACAATGAATTTCAGCATCAATTCAAGTTTTTTTTCCTTTATAAGAAATATTCCTAATATTCTTTTTAATTCTATGTCATAGCCTGTCTTACCTTGATCACATGTTATTTGTAGTTTAATCACCTTTTTTTTTACCACTACGGCCATACCTGTTACAGTACATACAGTAAGTGTAAAGATATATGCAAGTATATGCACTGCCCTTTCCCCTCCAGACCACAAACCCACATTATTTTTTTATCCTCCATGCATAAGTCAACTAAACAGATGGATGTACCTAAAACCAACAGCATTATAATATTATAAAAAATGTCCACTATATCTAGTTAGTGTAGTATGTGCTTTTTTTTTTTTCTTTTTTCTTTTTTATTCCAATAATTACAACTAAACAAAAAGGCTGATTGTGTTCACAACTTCAAACTTTCAATTATTACCCAAAATCTGACATAGATTACCGGTAAATTGATAGCTTCCCCTCAAATCAAATGGTACAATCTACAATCTTACTTGTTTGTCCCTTGGAGAACAAAATGACATATCTCGTTTTTTGAAAGTTTACTTATGGGATATTTTTGTGTAATATTTATATTAGGTGTGAGAATTAATCAAACCTGAGTTTCTGTATTATTTCTTTTTAATATAATGCAGAATATAGAGAATATATATAATAATCAAGCAATAGAAGATAAAGGAATTTTCTGAATATTAGATCAGTCAGTCAATTTAATCAGCAATTAATTTGCACTGGCTATTTTGTGGCTTTCATGATCAACAAAGTAATCCGAACAGTATCCGAAATCTGGAAGTAATCCGAGTTTTTTGTTTTTGCTGCTGCCCACCACCAATCATCTGGATGAAATTCTGTTTTAAGGTTATATCTGTGACTTAACATGATCATTTCATTTCAAAGGTATTTTGAACTTCTTCAAAATTCATGTGTGAGAATACTGTATATGTAAAGCGCATGGCCATTTGGCCTATTAGTGAATCCTTACTGCTTGTAAGTTAAATTTTTCTTGTGAGCCCTGAGCTGTTGATTTATCTCATTTGATGACACCATTGATATCCCCCCTTCCTAGGCTGTCTTAATATCTATTCGACTTGCATCCTGGATTTGGTTGAATTTCTGACTGAGCTCTTACTGTAACTTCACATTTAGGCATTTGGCAGACGCCCTTATCCAGAGTGTTTTACATTTTTACCTCATTATAGGTATCTGAGCAGTTGATGGTTAAGGGCCTTGCTCAAGGGCCCAACAGGGACAACTTGGCGGGTGTGGGGATTCAAACCACTGAACTTCCAAACTGCAGTCCCATGCCTTAACCACTGAGCCACCCCTGACCGTCGACTTGGAATCTGTTTTGAACCCGATAGAACCTGTGATTCTAACTTTAGTCCTGGTTTGCAGTGATACCTGTTCAGGCAGAACACATGGTGTTAAAGAGATTGAGCTAGCCAGTGTAGTTAGTTCTGCAATACTCAAAAGCTTCTTTCTTGTCTTAAAGAAGCTAAAATCGCCCGTGTCAATTCTCTACTCCTGTTGAAAAGTCGAAACTGCCGCATCTCCTTATCAGTAGGGATGGTTGCTCATCATCATCAACTCTATTTAAAAATTAATTGAGAATTTATTTAAAACAAGATAATCACTCAATCCTCTACAGATACTCGTTTACAAGTTTAATAAGAAACAGTGAAAGCATTCTTCATCTAGCATAAAAGTATCATTTAAAAAAAAAAAACGCGTCTTATTTTTTAACATATGAATAGTACATGTGAACAAATAAACCAAGAAAGATTTTTGAAAATATGTTTTTTAATTCGTTTTATTGTTGCTGTTGGTAGATAAAACATTTGCAAAGTTATTACACTTACAGTAGGATTTCTTTCATATTCAAGAAAGAAAAGCATGATAAAACAACCAAACACCTGACAGATATTCTGTTTTACGGTTATGTCACTGTTTAAACATGATCATTTAATTTGAAATATGTTCAAATATAAATGAAGTAATCCATATACATATCTAATCGTGAATAAATGACTTCACTGCATCATGAATGTCTTGTTAATGAAAAAGACAGTTGTACTCTGAGGAAGACGCCACACGCCTGTACAGGAAAAAGAAAAAAGGTCACTAATAATCGTTATTTCTGAGACATACATCTCAATCCTCTACTCTAATTAGTAGAGGATTCAGAGGGTTAGAAAGTACTAATAATATTTCATTGTACAGGATGTCTGTTACTCACCATCAGTAGCAGAGAAAATTAAGCTTCTCATTGCAGTCTCTGTTCTCCCAAAGGTCTGTGTTACTGTTGTAAGCTCCACAGCGGTAACGTGGAGCTGGGCATGTGGGCAGCGAGACCAGGCTCCCCAGCGACAGATTGTCCACGGAGACCCACTGACCATTCACGAAGCGCAGGCCGGTCCACACACGGGTTTGGTCTGTTGCAGTTTTAGCCAGCATAAGCTGTGTTTGAGAGACTGAGCTGGCCAAGCCGGTGTAGTAAGTTCTGCAGTACTCAAGAGCTTCATCCCATGTCTTACTGTCCTTCACCAAAACAAATCTCCAGGAACAATAGAATGGCAAAGTTGTTCTACAGTTCCCATCATTCCATCCGGTTGACTTAGCCATAACACAGTTCTCTGTTCCTTCCCAGTTATCAGGTTGGCCAGGTGACCACGTGAAGTAATTAGGTTGTTCTCCGTCAGACCATTGCCAGATTTCTGATCCAGGTGCAGTTCTGTTCAGCCCGATCCAACCATTTGGACTTTGGAATGCAGCTGCAGCCTTCAACAGTCTCTGGTTCGCCGCGTCAGTAGTGATGGTTGCCAGATCCACATAGTTTTCCCTGCAGTAACGCTGAGCAGAAAACCAATTCATGCTTAAATTGATGTAGGTATATTCTCGTATCTGACACACAGCCATGCCACAGAGCAGGAGAAAAAATATAAAGTACAACTTCATCCCTGCTATGATGTGTCTGAAGTCTCTGTCAGCTCTGCTAAAATATCTAATGCGAATTAATTTGCAACTCATGCAAAAAAAAAAAAAACATTAATGTCCTACAGCCTCTCGTGATGGCATGATGTCCTGTGGTGTCTGCTCGCGCTCAATTTGATCACAGTTCAATTCAATTTTATTGTCTATTTATTATCTAACAGCAATAGCAATCAGCAATATTAGACTTTATAGCAACAACTATTAGCAATAGATATTTAGATCTTAAATGAACAAACCAGAGTTAACAGCAAAAAAAAGAGCATTTTTATTTTGAGGCTATATGAGGCAGAAACCTTGAGCGGAATCAGGGCAATGGCTATATAGAGACGATGTGGGATTTTGTTGATTTTCCGAAATAATTAAGGTTAGGGTTAAGGTTACACACAAAAATGGCAATGTAGCATTAAAAAGGCGATGCTCCTGCACAGCACACATCGTTTCAGCTCTCTGGTGGGAAATTTACCCAGCAGTTGATTTACAGATGTTTCTCTCATGTTGCTTGCTCACTCTCGATTCACATTTATAGGCCATCCAAAGTAAAAAAGCTTGAGAGGAACCAGAACCAAAAGCCAAACCAAAACCAAGAAAACTAATTTAATCTGGGTAGCATTTGGCAGTCTGGGATTTAAAGAAAGCATTTTTACTAAATCCAAATAAATAAATAAATAAATAGATAAAAACTCATTGCTAAAATTTGACCTACTTTATAATGGTTCTATATATAGAGAGAACCTAAAAACTAAGGCATAATACCACCTAATAATAATAATAATAATAATAATAATAATAATAAATCTTATAGATTTTCCTTAAGTCAGACCAACAGTTCTCATTAAATTTTCTCAGGCATCACATTGTAATGCTAAAACTTACAGGACTTTTCTCCAAGGGTATAAAGAGACTCGTTTCATTTGTAAATGAACGTCTTGCAATGTATTTGTATAAAAATCTCTCCAATTCAAATTGGCTATGTGCTATTGAAATCTGTGTGTCTTTGAAGCATAATGCGACCTTGACTTGTCCTTTGTTACAGTACCATACTGTATGTATTAGAGCAAATAAATATAATTTATTGTTCTTTTGCCTATTTCTTATTGTTTATTTGGAGCATAAATAGGAGGTTTCACATTTCACATGTCAAGTCCGTCTCTCACTGTTATAGAATGAATTAACAGCTGGCCCTAGAAGAGGAATATGATTGTTGACCTTCCACAATAACAAGCAACTTTATTAAATAAGCAGTTACTAAAGATACAGTATGAAGAGCAAACAAAACGCAAAACATTAAGCACAATCACAGCCTCAGTCAGGTTTTACAAATAGGCTACTATTTCTTGATGTAATACTGTTTTAAAGATATACTGTGTCTGTGAATAAACATGAGCTGTCTTCCCAACATTCATGTCTGAGTATACTACTGTACGTATATATGTCATTTTGCATCTCGGAATCTGTGATTGAACAGATTCACTGAGTTGTTTTCCCATATATATATATATATAGAGAAAGTTTTCTTTCTTGTGTTCTTTAGCCCAAACGCGTCTCTTCTGCTTGTTGCCTGTCCTTAGCAGTGGTTTCCTAGCAGATCTTCTAGCATGAAGGCCTGATTCACACAGTCTCCTCTTAACAGTTGTTCTAGAGACGTGTCTGCTGCTAGAACTCTGTGTGTTAGGAACCTCCACTAGAGGTCACTGTTCATGTCTGTCTGTCTTTGTGTGTAGTTCCTGTTGGTTGACTCAGTTTCCCAGAAGGCACCTCAGTCAGGTGATGAGGCTCACCTGAACTGAGGTGTCTCATTAAAACCTTCTATAAATAGCAGTTTGTGCTGGGAAACTGGGTCGAGCATTGTTTGTGTCTGATTGTTTGTGTCTGATTGTCTGTTGGTGTTTGTTTGTTTGTCTGTTTGGATTACCATCATGTGGGCATTCATTTGTTACTTTAAGTTTATATTTGGTTTATGTTTTGTAACCTTAGTTATCAGAGGGCTCTAGTTTTGTTTTCTTGATGTTCCTTGTGTCTGTGGATTCATGGAGCTGCTTTGTTCACTGTGTAGTTAGGCTGTGTCTCCTCCTGTGTAAGTACTGTTTTGCCTTCTGGTCTTTTCCCTTGTATGTGTAGCCACATGAGTGTTTAGCCATTAGCAGGGTTAGCTGCTAGTAGGCCTTGACGGCTAGTAGGGTTAGCCCCTAGTAGGGTTAGCCTCCAGTAGGCTAATCTCTAGTGGGAGTGACTGCTAGTGGTTCTGGTCACTAGTAGGTTGGCCGCTAGTTTGGTATAGCCTCATGTGTGCCCTGCCTTTTGTCTTCCGGTCCCCTAGGTCAGTACTAACACTATTAGCCACTAACCCGGTTAGGTCAGCCTCCAGTGTCCCCAGTACAACATGTAGTAACAGCTAGTCTATGTAGCTAGCTCTGTCTCCTGTCTAGTCTCCTGTCTAGCCCTGTCTCCTGTCTAGCCCTGTCTCCTGTCTAGCCCTGTCTAGTCTAGCCCTGTCTCCTGTCTAGCCCTGTCTCCTGTCTAGTCTGTGCCCTGTCTAGCCCTGTCTCCTGTCTCCTGTCTAGTCTCCTGTCTCCTGTCTCCTGTCTAGCCCTGTCTCCTGCCTAGTCTCCTGTCTAGCCCTGCTGTCTAGCCCTGTCTAGCCCTGTCTCCTGTCTAGCCCTGTCTCCTGTCTAGCCCTGTCTCCTGTCTAGCCCTGTCTCCTGTCTAGCCCTGTCTCCTGTCTAGCCCTGTCTCTGTGCCTCCAGCCCTGTCTCTCCAGTCTCTGTCTTTAGTTCCCCTCTGTGTCTTAGTTAGCTCCAGCTCCATGTTTCCTCATCCCTAGTCCCTGTCTCAGCTCCTGGTTCCCTGTCTCAGCTCCTGGTTCCCATGTCAGCTCTTGGTCCCCTGAGTTTAGATCCCTTCCAGTTCCTGTGTTTCTCCTGAGCCCTAGTTTTAGTTTGAGTTTGTTGTTTTAGTTCCTTTGTTCTGTTTTTGAGTTGTTTGTTTAAAATAAAGACTCTTTCTGTTACCCCCCCTCTGCATACATGCCTACCTTCATGCCCACGGCAACACCATCAGCCAGTCTAGCACTACCACCAGCTAGACCCATGACACTGTGTGGCATTGACCTGCTCTCTGATCTGAGCTGCTGTTAACCTGCGATTTCTGAGGCTGGTGACTCGGATGAACTTCTCCTCCGCAGCAGAGGCGACTCTCGGTCTTCCTTTCCTGGGCCGGTCCGCATGTCAGCCAGTGTCTTTGTAGCGCTTGATGCTTTTTGTGACTGCACTTGGGGACACTTTCAAAGTTTTCCCAATTTTTCTGACTGACCTTCATTTCTTAGTCATGACGGCCGCTCGTTTTTCTTGCCATAATACAAATTCAACCTCTTTGATTGAGAAGGGGTGTCCAAACTTTTGGTCTGTACTGTAAATGGCTTCACCTCATCATGCATGTCTTGTTAGAAACTACGCAAAGTATTTAGAAATGCAGATTCCTGATTAATTGTATAGGATGTTTGTTACTTACCATCAGTAGCAGAGGAAATTAAGCTTCTCATTGCAGTCTCTGTTCTCCCAAAGGTCTGTGTTTCTACACTGGTAGAGTGGGGCTGGGCATGAGGGCAGCGAGACCCGCCTCCTCAACAGCACAATGTTCACAGAGACCAACTTTCCTTTTGCAAAGTTCAGGCCGGTCCACACACCATACAGTATATATATCATACAGTATGTGTGGTTGGTTTGTTGCATCTTTAGCCAGGATAAGTTGTGTTGGAGAGACTGGGCTGGCCAAGCTGGTGTAGTAAGTTCTGCAGTAGTCAAGAGCTTCTTCCCATGGCTTACTGTTATTCACCAAAACCAGGGGTGGGCAATTATTTTTCCCCAGGGGCCAAATTAGAAGCAGAAAATATTGTAGAGGGCCTGATGCTTCGTCTCGTAACACAAACTAAACACGCGGGTTTACCCCCGACTTCAGTGAATAAATATTTAGTAGCCCATGTTTTCTTGAAACCACAGCCTTTAGCGCCCACCTTTCTTTTTTAGGCATGTGCAAACATTTTGAAGGGATACCATTACAATGACTCGTTTCAGACTACCTGTAAACGACGCACGCACACTGTAAACAGGTTCCAAAAATAAAAGCACTGCTGTTTTAGTCCACGCATTATGCAAAATTTTGAAAGTAGGTTTTATTTTCTTAATTCCAAGCAACCTTTCGCGCGCCAGTCAGACGGGCCGCGGGCCTTATTTGGCCCCCGGGCCTTAAAATGCCCGGGTCCGACCAAAACAAATCTCCAAAAACAATACAATGGCTGAGCTTTTTTACAGTCATCATCATTTCGGCCAGTTGGCCACACCACGACACAGATACTCCTCTCCAGTTATGTTCTAAAATGTTGCTGTATTTCACACCAGGGGCGTTTCTATGATTTTCATTTAAGGGGGGGCTCAGCCCCCATAGATGTTTAACACATATTTGGCTTGTTCATAATCAGTACTCGAATGAGTCTTCCTGATCTCACACACACACACACACACACACTGTTTACTGTATAAACCTTTTTCTATGTTCAAGTACATTCAGAAAAATGTAACCAGAAAACAGCATATAACTTTAAACTTACATTGATGAACAACTTTAACATCACACCTATGAGGCTGAACAATGGAATAAACTATGCGAGAGTCAATAATTTATTTATTTATTTATCTGTTAATTCTTTGACAATACTGCAGCTTTTTTTTTTTTTTTTTTTTTTTTTTGGAAACTGGCAGACATAAAAATGTGAAAAATACGCTCTGATGCAATGACTTCAATCAATGTTGTGAACACAGTGTTAATGTGCATGAGAGGCTGAACATCTTCTATTGGAGACCTACAGTACTCCCATGTGACTCGAAAAACCTTCCATCTACAGTTAAATATAAATACTAAAACTTTGATCGTCATGTTATCTAGTTTACTTTAGTGTTTTAGCTTCATAAATATCATCAAATGCTGACATTTGAAGATGGTTTGGAGCATACCAAGAATATTAACTACGTTGCTGCTATTCGTCTTAAACTATTGTAGGTACAGTAGTATGTAAGTTAGTTCTTTTTTTGTATCTATTTATATTTATTTATAATTTGAATATATTGTTTAATTCAATGAAATGTTATTTTTCAATATAAAGCCTTTCTTTAATGTTATCCAGCATTTTGTGCGTCTCTTCTCTTCGATTTGGCACCGGGATCGTAAAAAACACAAGCAATATTCAACCCGAATTAAAGCTCTGTTTATTCATTTTCAGTGTGTCACCATTAGAGGGAGCTATTTGCCCAAGATTGCATTAACACAATCCAACACATGGCATTGTACTGACAGTTTTTTTAGTAAACATAGATTAAAATCAGGGTTCGCCATTATCTGCGCTGCAAAAAATGTTGAACTCACGAAATGCTCATATTATTTTTTTTTTGGTCATAGAAACAACCGAAAACATCCATAAAGCACATGATCACATGTATAGGGGCAGTTTCTTTGACTATGAGAACTTGTTGTTTTTCAGTCATGTTTTTATAATAGGTTAAAATGGAGTAAAATTTAGTTCATCATATTTCACATCATGTCATATTAACGGCATGCCATTTAGGCAATTGTTCATGAGAGAATTCAATGAAACTTGAGGATACTGAATGAAAACTTGGAATATATTAAATGAATTTGGAATATACTGAATGAACGAAAAACATGAGAATGTTGAATGAAAAATCTGAATATACTGAATGAATTCTGGAATTCTATTGATTGAAGACTCAATACAGGTAGTGCCCGACTTATGAACATTTGAGTTACGAATTTCTTCAGATACGAACAGACTGCGGTTCTATGAACATTCATAGATGCAACTGTGGACACTGTAGTGCACCAGATACCAATATTTACAATTATATCTAATCTTGTCAGTGTGTAAGTGAATGTATAAAATGTCTAAAGTCTGGTGTACTGTACAGTATATGTGTGCGTGTGATAGGGTGGGGGAAACGTGTCGGCCTGTCTCATTCTTCTCAGTCTGGAAGCACAATAAGAAAAAATGGCTGTCCTGTAAAGCTGTCCTGATGGTGAATCCTAATTTCGGAAAATCTTTACCACAACAGAGTATCACAGTCCAATACAGTGGAAAACCGCGGTCTGTTCGTATCTGAAGAAATTCGTAACTCAAATGTTCATAAGTTGGGCACTACCTGTATTAAGTCTTCAATCAATAGAATTCTTGAATTCTTTGACTGCGTTTTCTCCATCCAGTATTATTATAATTATTATTAAAGGTAGTAGTAGTAATTTGTAGTATTGTAACGTTCCCGCGCGTGTGTGCAAAAAGTTGAAGTACAACAAAGAATACAAAAATGTATGATAGGTTAGCCTAAAACAATATTGCACTGTATATGTGCTTTAAATATACACTAAACAATAAACACTGCTTTTATTTTATTTTGTTATATATATATATATATATATATATATATATATATATATATATATATAATAAAATAAAATATATATATATATATATATATATATATATATATATATATATATAAAACAAAATATATGCTACTCACTGAACACGATGCGACAGCATGCAGAATCCCTGGGCCTTGACTGCGCTTTCTCCATTCATTATTATTAGTAGTAGTAGTAGTAGTACTGTAGTATACTCTAAAAAATGCTGGGTTTCTGTAAACACATTGTTGGGTTGTTTATGCTGGGTCAAAATTCTGGGTTATTTCCGTTACTTTAATCACACTCCTGGGTTGCTTTTTCTTTGAATATTAAAGTGCTACATGATTAAACTCAATGCAAAAAACGGAAAAAGTAATGTCTCCGTTTCCTCCCTAGACCTTTTGTCTGCCTCACAATGAACTGAAACTCAACACGTCTTCTTCATATGTTTTAATCTGTAATATTTAAATAATAAATAGATAAAATAACCCATATAACACTTTAACATTTAACCCAGCAGTTTTTAGAGTGCAACATAAAAAATATTACCTTCGTAAAATAGCATAGGTGAAATCATAGGTTGTGTATAGAGTGATTAAAAACAATACAACAAAGGTTATATTAAATAACTTCTCAGACTCTTCCATTGCAGGGATTAAAAAACAGTAACAATGTCAATTTTAGAATCTGTAGACGCTCAGTGGTCGGCACAAAACCTCTCTTTATTGTACAAAGAACTGAAACGAGCTCTGTGTTCAGCTCCGGCACTTTTGACTACAACAAACCCTTTCATCTCTATGCATGCGAACACGAGGCCACGGCATCCGCTGTTCTAACGCAGGAACATTGGGGGGGGACCATGCGCATTTCTCCCTAAAACTTTAGACATAGTTGCACAGGGCCTGTCTGCCTGTCTTTGGGCCGCGGCAGCATGTGCATTGATGGTGCAGGACGCAGAAATTGTTCTTTCTCATCCATTAATTCTGTACGCCTCACATCAGGTAAAACAAGTGCTCCTTAACTTCCAGACGCAGCATATGACAGCTCAGAGGCACTCGGGGTACTAAATTATTCTTTGTTCTACCAGCAATCTCGAAATTAAGCCCACCTCCTCCTTTAACACCCTAGGACACGCTCTCTTGCGTCTGCTCAATGCCCAAGACGATACATTACACGAGACAGATCATGACTGTTGTTCCGAGCTTATTCACTCTACTAGCATCCGCTCTGATTTATCTTCAACTCCACTAGCAGCAGGTGACGTCCTGTTCGCAGATGGTTCCTGTTCAAAACCATTTGACTGGGAATTTCTCTGTGTGCGCTTCCCGACAGCACTATAGAGGCGTTTTCACTTTCAAGCAGCCGAGCTTTTTGCTCTGACTCGTGCATGTGTGCTCTCAGAAGGGAAAGATGTTACTATCTACTCGTACTCTCGTTACGCCTTCAGTGTTTGCCATGACTTCGGGCGGATTTGGCCGGCTCTGGGTTTTCGTTCCACTGATGCTAAGCCTATGTCATGCACACTCGTAACACGACCGGCACTAGGACCCGGAAGTAGGACGGTCGTGAACCAGGAAGCATAAAAGGAGACAAAATGGCGCTTCACATTGCTCAGTCATTGAGTTCGCCCATGCCTTGTCTGACGCTTCGCCGACTATTCTGTGAGTACTCACCTATTTGGGTTGCTTCTTTGATTGAGTGTGTGTTGCTAGAACGCGGATATATTTGTGTAGATCCTAGCTCTTCGTGTAAGAGAGTTCTTAGATAAATTGCGTGGTTATCCTGCCTACTCGCGTTGCTTCTGCGTTTGGGTTTACCATCCACGCTACACGGGCTAACTGCTAAGGCTTCTGTGCTTAGCCTCCGATAGCTCGTGACAGCCTATTTCTCACTCATCTCTTGTCCAAGATTTGATAGATGCCTGTCATCTTCCCCGCTCTCTAGCTATTGTTAAGACTAAAGCCCATTCCTCAGGCGACTCTTTCGAAGTACTAAGGAAGCGGCCAATAAACAGATTTACTTTCCTGCTTCTGATTCGGATTCGATTAATACATCTTTTCTCGCTAGTTCCCTAATTCCCGACTTAGATTTTTGTCACTTCAGGCCTCAGCTACACCAAATGATTCTTCTTTTTTGCAGTTGCAGAACGCTTATGTGTCGTCTGATGGTTTATGGTACTCTGCTGACCGACGTTTGTGTTTACCCTCTCATTGTTTGCCATTTCTCGTTGCGCAAGTTCCATGGGGTTACACATCGCGCACGAAGAGGGGTAAAGGAGGAAATAAAAACTTTTCTGTATTGCTAACTTAGGCAGCACTACTGATTTGTTGCTTTCACACTGTTTACTGTGCACACAGAATAATGTTGTGACAGGTATAGGGAAGCATGAACACCTTCCTCTCCCTACCGTACCGTTTGCAGAATGGCAAGTAGATTTTACTCACATGCCTTCATTTGGACCCTTTAAGTATTTGTTGGTATTGGTGGAAAATTTTCACGATGGGTCAAAGCTTTTCCATGTGCATGGGAAAATGCAAAAGTAGCGACGTGGATCTTGGCAAAAGAAATCATTCCACGTTATGGCATATCACAGGCCATTGATTCTGATAAAAGGAACTTCGTTTATTTCACAGGTCACACAGGGTCTGTGTAAATATTTGTCTTTGGATTGGCATTTTCATATCCCATACCACCCACAGTCCTCGGGTATTGCAGAGCGTACCAGTCGTACTATTAAGGATTAGTTGAACAAGGCCATGCAGGACAGGAGCACAAAAAATTGGCCAGAGTTGCTTCCTGCTGTTTTGGCTGAGATGAGAATGACTCCCAGAAAAGATGTACAGTTATCTATACATGAGATAATATTCGGTCGCCCCTTTCCCACTCCATGGAAGAGGGGCAAAGCTGCTTTGGGCACCTCAGATTTAGATGCCCATATCGCTGAGTATTCCGCAGCCCTAATTGAAGTGTTAAGCAAAAAATCAAGAAAAGGTGGCTCAAGCAACACCACTTATATCTACCCGGCCTACTCATCATTTTAAGGCAGGAGACACTGTTCTGGTTAAATCAATCAAGCCAAAACCTTTAGGACAAAGTAAACATGATGGGCCTGCAGAGATACAGTAGTTGCGATAACACGGACTACTGTATTAACCGATTTATTTCCACAGTGGATACATGCTTCCAGATTAAAGAAAGCGCCTGCGTAACCTGTTTATCTGAATTATTTGTGATATTAGTATTTGTATTATATGCCTATGTGTCTGTCGAGTGGTTGTTCAGTGTTTGTGTACAGGTGATGGGTGAATGACCACCACGTACGTGAACTCTACCCGCACGTCGTGCCACATCACTGAGGTTAGGACCTGGTCAAGCCCAGACGAGCTACAAGCGGCAGTCGTGGATGTCGTCACTGAACGCCTGGATGGAACAGGCCTTTTCCTGAGCCTCAGTGGGCTACCATCGCCTGCCACCCGACGGCAACAACCTCCCATAGTTCTCCAGCAACAAGTAGATCAATATGTCACCCTGAATCCGTCAATTGCTGTTATTGTCTTAAGAATCACGCACCGGGGATACGTGTCCTGTATTGCTACATATTGGTATAGGAACTGGCTGTACCGCCAGCGTTGGTCCTGGGCCTTAATTCCGATTTCATTAGAAAACCGTGTAAATAACTGATTAACTAAGAGGGGTACCTGTTGACCTCATGAGGTGGGACGAGTGCGTAGATGGGCATGCCTGCACTCTGAGCACCCGCGTGTCAAGAATGGTCTTGGTTACCCCGTGAATTCATGACATACGTGATTACTCCTGCTGTGCGTCTCGCGTGTTGTCTCCTGGGGCATCCTCCCCATTGCTATTGGTGTAGAACAAAGTTAGGAGACGAGTGGAAGCCCATGTGTTGGATAGCATGTGTTTTTCTGTTACTCTTCTTTTGTGGACCATGTATTCTGAAATGTTTGAAATCGCTCATGTATCGTTTTATGCAAGATTATGTCCCCTTCCTCCAATGCCTCCGCCCCAACGCCCTGGCATGCACCTTACCACCATAATGTAGATGATATATTTTGCTTGTGTTTATCCACATAGAACAAAGGATAAAAGAGGGGATTGAATGGGGAAATATATCATCTGTATCTGAACTTTCTCATTACTCCCCTTTCCTTTCCTTGGCTGATGAAGGAAAAATATATATGTATTTGTATTTTCTTGGTTATATTCTTAGGCAAGTCTTCTGTGACATGTTACTCTGACTTTGTTCATATCCTGCATAAGCATCAGACAAGAACATTTTGACATTTTGTTGCTTTGTGGAACAATCTGCATTTCTCTACATCCTCTCCCCTTTCCCCTGTATGTGTGTTGTGTGCTTGTGCTATGATTGCTGTCTGCCTGGACAGGGGAGGAAGGAACATTTTGTGAGGTCAACCTGTACTTCTGTATTAGCCAAGGGAGAGAATTCCAACATTCTCTCCCTATCTCTAGCTGTGTGTTCCCTGTATTTCTGCAAACATGTTTTGAACATCGTTGAGCTATTTCCTGGAACATTGCTAACCGTCTATGTCAATATTTTTAACTGTCTTATAGTTTCAAGGAGAAAGCCCTCGCATAAGAAGGGGTTGTTAACTGCTATACACACGTGGACAAAATTGTTGGTACCCCTCGGTCAATCAAAGAAAAACTCACAATGGTCACAGGAATAACTTTAATCTGACAAAAGTAATAATAAAAAAAAATTCTATGAATGTTAACCAATGAAAGTCAGACATTGCTTTTCAACCATGCTTCAACCGAATTTAACAAAATCAACGAAAAAAAATGAACTCATGGAACAGGCCTGGACAAAAATCATGGTACCCCTAGAAAATACTGAAAATAATGTGACCAAAGGGACGTGTTAATTCAAGGTGTGTCCACTAATTAGCATCACAGGTGTCTACAATCGTGTAATCAGTCAGTGGGCCTATATATAGGGCTCCAGGTCGTCACTGTGTTGTTTGGTGACATGGTATGTACCACACTCAACATGGACCAGAGGAAGCGAAGGAAAGAGTTGTCTCAAGAGATTCGAAAGAAAATTATAGACAAGCGTGTTAAAGGTAAAGGCTATAAGACCATTTCCAAGCAGCGAGATGTTCCTGTGACTACAGTTGCACATATTATTCAGAAATTTAAGATCCATGGGACTGTAGCCAACCTCCCTGGACGTGGCCGCACGAGGAGAATTCATGACAAATCAAAGAGACGGCCAAAATACCTGCAGAGAGGCGCAGAAGTCTCATTGACAGTTACAGGAATCGTTTGATTGCAGTGATTGCCTCAAAAGGTTGTGCAACAAACTATTAAGTTAGGGGTACCATCATTTTTGTCCAGGCCTGTTCCATGAGTTCATTTTTTTTTATAATTCCCGTGAAGCATGGTTGAAAAGCAATGTCTGACTTTCATTGGTTAACATTCATAGAATTCTTATTTATTATTACTTTTGTCAGATTAAAGTTATTTCTGTGACCATTGTGAGTTTTTCTTTCATTGACCGAAGGGTACCAACAATTTTGTCCACGTGTGTATAGGTAGATAGACAGATTAGTAACGGTGTTTCCAATTTTAAGTAAACAGAACTATAAATTTTTGAGTTCGTTGAACTTGTTGCAAATCAAATAAATTGTTGCAGACAATCCAGACCATGAATCGAACCCGAGCCTTCCGCATGGCGGGCGAAACACCTACCACTGAGCTACCAGTGCTCTACAGATCTTAAGGTGGTGGAACTTTTACTTAAGTAAAAGTGAAAATATTTGTGTCATGTCATAGTGTCATTTCTACAAACTCATAAATACCAAAAATTTCTGAATACTCAAAAAAGTATCTTAATTTGACCTAATTGCAATTATTTAAGTTAACAGTACTCAATGTGTTTAATTAATTTGAGCATTAGGGTTTACAGCATAGATAGATAGATAGATAGATAGATAGATAGATAAAAAAAATAATAATTACATGTGACTTCGCACACGGCTCCGTTTCTGAAACTGCACGGGAATTGGTCAGAACCCAAAGTGTAAAAGTTGGTGTAAAATTCTGAACAAATAGACACAGTTCATATAATATAAAATAATATAATATAAAAACTGTGTCTTTTTGTTCAGAATGTATTGTGGCTGTATAGACTATACTATACGTTGCAGACTTCTGACATTGTGAGTTCAGACAGAATGATTATACGTATAATGTGCTCAGGCAGAGTTCTTCTATGTGCCACCTGGTGGGAATTCTGTGAAGTGCAACACTTGGATGTAAATTGCAAGGCGCAGACTCCCAGAAGCGCGCGGCATTCAGCGGGAAGAATTGAGCCTTAAAAACGCTCATTTTTAAATGCCCCATCTGTAGTGCAGGTGCTTAGGCCTGCTCATTGTTGCTTTGCAAACAATATTCATTTTTTGTTTTTTATTTTCCCATAAAAAGTAATGGAAACTCAAGGGATGATGATTCATTCCACAACCCAAAAAATTTTATGAAAAAAATAATTAATAAAAAAAATAAAATGAAAGCAAAAGAAATTAACCTGCACTTTACCATTGAAAAGAATCCTGACAGAAGTTTCCATCTGTGTGTGTAAGTCGAGAAAGGAGAGGAGGGAGGAGGCTACTGTGTGGGACAACTCACACACACGCGTGTGCACAAACACGTATTCACGATGTTAGAACAAATATGGGAGCATGGGAGACTGAGCATAGGAGACGATTAGCCACAATTCCGCAGCAGCCAAGAGAGAATAACTATTGGCTCACTTGTGATCACGTGACAGTTGGCAGACAAAGTACTACTACTCGTATGTCAAGACCTCACTTGTTTATAAAGTTAAGATTTATTTAAAAATTTGGCTCATCGTGCAAAACACTCACAAACCAGGTTACTCACAATCCAAGGTTCCACTGTATATATGAAGTGACTTTGACTTTCAAAATTTGTCCTTACCAAATCTTTAGGAACAAAAAGTTCCTAAAGCTTTTTTGTTTGTTTGTTTGTTTGTTATTTTAATTAATTTTTATTTTTTTTTATACACAGTGGCATTTATCATAAAATGTGATCTGATTTGTCAAGTCAAGGGAATTGACAAATATAATGTGCCTAAAATAATAACCCAAAAAAATCTGATCTTCCATGTCTCTATTGAGAACAACTATTAAATGCTAGTGGGAAAGGTTAATAAGAAAAAAGATAACTGGAGTCGGGTGTTAGCATACCTGAAGTCTTGCTAAGAAAATGAGTTTTGAAGTGCGGACTCGAGTTACTTTGAATGATAAAAACCACTTAAAGCTTTTCAGTTTGCTGTGCACAATAATAAAGGTTGTGAGAACGAATGAAACCTGCGTTTCTGTATTATAAAAAAAAATCGTAATTTCATCTTAAACAGCAACAGAAGTTTGTGAGTATTAGATCAGTATTAATAATTTTTTAAACACATTTTAGCAAACTTGCATCAGCTGTTTTGACTTTTAAAATAAACAACTGCAAGTTTTTTTTTTTCTTGCTAGCTAACTATATCTGTAATTGTGATTAAATGTGATTGTTTCATTTCAAAGGTTTTTTGAACTTATTCACAAACATTCGTGTCCTAGAATACTGTATATGTGAAGTGCATGGACATTTGGCCTAATCTTTTGAGTCCTGTGCTGTTGATTTATCTTGTTTACTATACCATGGATAACCCTGCCTAGCCCTGTCTTAACATCTCAGGGATTTGCATTCTGGATTTGTTTGGATTTTCACCCGAGTTTCTGACTTTGCATCTTTTGAGCCCGATAGAATCTGTGATTCAAACTTTACTCACTGGTTTGCACTGGTACCTGTTCAGGCAGAACATATTTGTGTTAAAGCGATTGAGCTAGCCAGTGTAGTAAGTTCCGCAATACTCAGGAGCCTTCTCTCATGTCTTACTGTCCTCTTACTGTTAATTGCAGTACATCATCAGAAAAAAAGGCCACTAAAAATTTACATATTTATTTTTGCTGGGGTTTTTTTTTTATTGTTTATTAACATATAAGAAGTACATGTGAACAAATAAACAAAAAGGCTTTTGAAAACTTTGATTTTTTTAAGTTTATTGTTGCTGCTGCTAGATAAATTAGTTGCAAAGTTATTACACTTACAGTAGGATTTTCTCCACATTCCAGGTATGGTAAAAACAAATCCAGTGTCTAAAAACACTGTTCAGATATAAATAAAGTACAGTAACCCACATACATGCTAAATATCTAGGGTTGAATAGACCAAAAGTTTGGACAGACCTTCTCATTCACAGAGTTTGAATTTGTATTATGGCAAGAAAAAAGCTGGTAAGTAAAGAAAAACGAGCTTTAAGAAATGAAGGTCAGTCAGTCCGACAAATTGGGAAAACTTTGAAAGTGTCCCCAAGTGCAGCACTACAAAGAAACTGGCTGACATGCGGAACCGGCCCGGGAAAGGAAGACCGAGAGTCGCCTCTGCTGCGGAGGAGAAGTTCATCCGAGTCACCAGCCTCAGAAATCGCAGGTTAACAGCAGCTCAGATCAGAGAGCAGGTCAATGCCACACAGAGTTCTAGCAGCAGACACGTCTCTAGAACAACTGTTAAGAGGAGACTGTGTGAATCAGGCCTTCATGTAGAATATCTGCTAGGAAACCACTGCTAAGGACAGGCAACAAGCAGAAGAGACGCGTTTGGGCTGAAGAACACGATAAAGAAAACTCGCTGAATGAGAAGGGGTGTCCAAACTTTTGCTCTGTACTGTACATTGCTTCACTGCATTATGTATGTGTTGTTTTTGAAGAAGACTCTGAGGGTGATGTCTGTACAGAGAGAAAAGAAAAGGTTTCACAGACATTATACTTAGAGGACTGAGAAGTTTAGAAACTTTCCAATAATATTTAGAAATACAGAAACCTGATTAATCGTACAGGATGTCTGTTACTCACCATCAGTAGCAGAGGAAATGAAGCTTCTCGTTGCAGTTTCTGTTCTCCCAAATGTATGGGTTATAGTTGTAAGCTCCACAGCGGTAGGGTAGAGCTGGGCATGTGGGCAGCGAGACCAGGCTCCCCAGCGGCACATTGTTCACAGAGACCCACTGGCCATTCACGAAGCGCAGGCCGGTCCACACACGGAGTGTTTGGGTTTGGTCTGTTGCATTTTTAGCCAGCATACGTTGCGTTAGAGAGACTGGGCTGGCCAAGCCGGTGTAGTAAGTTCTGCAGTACTCAAGAGCTTCATCCCATGTCTTACTGTCTTTCACCAAAACAAATCTCCAGGAACAATAAAAAGGCAAATGTATTATACAGTTCCCATCATTCCATCCATTTGACCTAACCATACCACAGTTCTCTGTTCCTCCATGGTTATCAGGTTGGCCAGATGACCACGTGAAGTAATTAGGTGGTTCTCCATCCGACCATTGCCAGATGTCTGATCCATTCGCAGTTCTGTTCAGCCCGATCCAACCACTTGGACTTTGGAATGCAGCTGCAGCCTTCAACAGTCTCTGGTTCTCCACATCAGTAGTGATGGTTGCCAGATCCACATAGTTTTCCCTGCAGTAACGCTGAGCAGAAAACCAATTCATGCTTAAATTGATGTAGGTATATTCTCTTATCTGACACACAGCCATGCCACAAAGCAGGAGAAAAAATATAAAGTACAACTTCATCCCTGCTATGATGTGTCTGAACTCTGTGAATGTTTGTTTAAGTCTCTGTTGGCTCTGCTAATACATCCACTGGGAATTAATTTACAAGTCATGCAAAACAGAAGCACTAAAGTCCTACACGAAGGCATGAAGTGGAAACTACTTGCCATGGAGCAACAGATACACCACATCCTGGAGATGTATCTATAATTTCTGCAGCAGTTCCTTATTCAAGGCCCCAACAGTGGCAGCCCAGTGGTGTCGGGGATCGATCTGGGGACCTCCTCGACAGCAGTGCAACACCTTAGCCACCACGGTTAACACTCACTCAATTAAATTATATTTCTACAGAAATTAATGCAAAGCAGTTTCACAGAAATGTACATAAAGGTATAAATACCTAATGATCCAGCCAAGAGAAAAAGCCTTGAGAGGAGCTAGAACCAAAAGTTAACTTGTCTAAATCTGGGCATTTGGCAATTTGGGATTTAATGACAGCATTTTAAAAATGCAAAATAAAGAAAGAAAAATAAAAATTTCTAAAATTTAATCTACTTTGGAATAAATATATTTGCAATATAAAACTAAGGCAGTAATAATAATAATAATAATAATAATAATAATAATAATAATAAATTTGCATGCATTTGCCTTTTGAGCATGTTTAGACATCTAAGAAGCTCCGTGCGCTTAAGTCACTGAATATGGCATACATGTAAGGCATTGTCACGACTGAACGTGTCTTTATGGTTCACCCAGGCAGCAATGGCACATCTTAAGCACCTATGCCATCAGTAGCTGTATGCAAATCTACAATCTGTGTGCATTTCATAAGCATTTCACTGCATATCGTACTGTGTATGACTGTGTATGTGACAAATAAAATTTGAATTTGAATTTGAATTTTTGAGCCTGTCAAGACCTCTAAAAAGCCTCGTTTACAGATATCACTCAATCTGGGCCGGTTTTGGTGGAGATCGCAATGACATAGCTGCTTGTCATTGCTTGTCATTGTGTGTGTGTGTGTGTGTGTGTGTGCGTGTGTTGTGTTGCGTGTTTTTGCATGTGTACACACTAAAAAATGCTGGGTTGTTTTTACTACCCAAATGCTCAGTTGCCTCTGTTGGGTAATATTTCTGGGTTATTTACAGGGAGTTGGGTACTTTTTGTTTAACCCAGCCTGCTGTGTTGGAGTTGGGTTAGCTAGTGACAGCTAACATCACAGACAAGACCCCCCTCCCTAAATGTAACATTTATTACTGTTACCGTGTTACACTCAAACTTTCAGCCTGGTCTGTGCTATAGCATGCTAGTTTATCTGACAATAGCTGTTAACTAGCCAAACCAAAGAACCCAGCCTGTGTATGAAAGAAACTGCAAAAATGTCTGAGCTTTTTAGCTTTCTTTGTAGAATGCTTGCAGGGTGTATGAAGGTGGTGAAGTGATGAATGAAAGCTAAACTGTTAACTGTAGTGCCAGCATGACGCTTCTCAGTAATAGTATCATAATGATATCGCTGTTGAACTAGTTTTGTATTATCTGATCTTGTGCTTTTGAAAAATAAATATTATATATGAATAAATATATAAAAAATTTTCTATGATTTGTACAATTAATTGGGTGTTTATTGCATATGTGTATAATTTGTCAAACGTAGAGGTTTTTTGTTTTGTAATAGACCAGTATATCAAAGTAATTTCACTGTTTAACCTGTTTTACCCAAAATAACCTATGTGTGAGGTAGAATTAACTCAGCATTATAGTTAAATATGACCTAGCATTTGGATTGAATATTTTACCCATTTTGCTGGGTTAAATTAACCCAGCATGTAGTTGGTCCAGTTTGGGTTGTTTTTAACCCAGCATTTTTAAGGGTGTAGCATGTGTGTGTGCGCATGTGTGTGTGTGTGTGTGTGTGTGTGTGTGTGTGTGTGTGTGTGTGTGTGCACTATGTGTGTCTGTATATGTGTGTGTAGGGTGTGTGTAATATGTGTGTGTGTAGGTATTTGTGTGTGTGCGTACACTGAATGCATGTGTATAGTGTGTGTAGGATTTGTAGTGCGTGTGTATTTAATAGTGCTGATGTCGTCATAAATGTGTGTTTTGTAAATATATATGCAAAAGCATTTCCCAAAATATCTGACCTCATAGTGAGTTGATCACATGACATGCATAGTGATCTCTGTTCAGCTCAATGAGATCTAGAAGTGTACCAAGTTTAACATGTATACATACATGTGTGTATGAGCTATGCAGCAAAATCACCAGACTCACAGGCATTCTAATGACAAAAGATTCCATCCCGTGTGCCAATTTCCATGAGTTTTGAGCATGTTAAGACCCTAAAAGTGCCCAGATGATTGAAAAAAAATATATTAGTCATGTCGTCATAGTACTGATGTCGTAATGCTTGGGCCCTAATTATAAAACAATACAGTGGAACCTTGGATTACGAGCATAATTCGTTCCGGAAGCGGACTCGTATTCCAAAAACACTCAGAAACCAAATAGACTTTTCCCATAAGAAATAATGAAAAGTCAAATTATTCGTTATACAGCCCAAAACAATAAATACATAAAAATAATTAATACAACATATAAAGTAAAAATAAAACAAATTAACCTGCACTTAACATTTAAAAAAAAAGAAAAAAGAAATCCAGACTGTTAAGTGTTTCCGGGCAGGGGACTCTTATTTTGACACAGTGGACGCTGCAGGGGAGACGATTACCCATAATTCTCGCAACGCAAGAGAGAGAAAAATCATTGGCTCAGTTGTGATCGCTTGCCGCTCGGTGTCAAAATAAGCGTCGCATGCGTGATACATGATGACTTGCTCGGTTTACGATTTAAAATTTATCAATAATCTTCGCTCGGTTTGCGGAACACTCGTAAACCACGTTACTCGCAATCCGAGGTTGTGCTATTGGGATGAAAAACAGCATGAATGTGATGCAAAAATATTGCCTTTTTGTAAAAGGCAAAAATATGTATTTTATTTTCAAGTAAATAAAAATTTGCACATAAGAATCTTTTCCCGAGAAAATTACTTGTCGAATGAATCCACAGGAAGCTCTTCTGGCGTTTTATAAGAGTAATCATCATGCTTGTTACTGTTTGTGTCCAGCATTGAATAATTATTTCATCATTATTTGACCATGGCCAGGAAATAATGGCTGGAGTGGTTGTGAATTTATGTCTGAAATAAAGCTCCTCATCAGCATGTGAGAACCCACTTAATTTACTTTCACTTTACCAAAAGTAGGATTTTGATTTAAAAAAAATTTATCGATTATAATACAGACAATTTTGCATCCTCTGGGAGTATGTCTGTCTTCTCGGGGAGAATACAGACATACTCCCCGAGAAATGCAACAAACTCAAATATATAGGCTAATCGCTAAACACTTGTTTTACCAACACGACAGAGCGCTCCAATGTGAGCCGCTTCATTCAACTCAAAATATCAAATAATGTAATATATTTTTGCTGTGTATTTAATTTTTTTGTGTGCATAAGAACTGCATTTCAATAAATGTTTCTCTGTTTTTGTTTCTATCAAATATAGCTGTGAACAGCTGACACATACGTGTGAGCAGAAAGAAAAGTCGTGGATTATTCAGTAAAACACACTTGTCACTTTCACTTTTAAAAAGGCAGCATTTTTAACTAAAAACTGCATTCATGACTCGCACACTGCGGACGCACTGAAAGAGCTAACTACAGTCTAATGCAACAGAAAACAATTCACATGGTACAATTGTATGATCAATAAAAAAAAAAAAAAAGCTTTGAGGTGACCCTTTTGTCATACTTTGGTGTCCATTAAACTAAAACATTTGTATATTTATTTATTAGATGTTTTGGTAGGGAAATAAAGTTTAGGCAGAGACATCAGCTCGGTCTTGTTTATTCGCCTTAAAACCCCAAATTCGCCACCAGCGGAACTGCTTTGATAACTTCACATCTATAATGCATAACAGGTGGATATAAAGCATATAAAGCACATGAAAAATGGCTCGTGTAATCCACTAAACAAAGCACTATTCATTATATGTGAAAATACTAGTCAAATCAGGTCTTTGAAGAAGTTCAAGGAACAAAAACTGGAAATGGAACAAACAGGAAAAAAAAGAAGAAAAGCCTTGATATACGAGTACCGATTATCATGGAGTATCATGTGGCACGCATGCGTTTCTTGTTTTGACGCCGGACATCATGTGATCACAACTGAGCCAGTGGAAGTGTGAGTAATCGCCTGCTCGGTCTCAGTTCCTTTCAAAGGTAAAATTCAGGTTCATTTGTTTTACTTTTACAGCAGTGGTTGGGTTAGTGTGTGCGCGCGCACATCAAATTTCCCCAATAAAGAAGAAGTGTTTCTGACTGCACTGTACTTTATTTATATTCCGTTTTTAAAATTTTGAATCATTTAAAAAGTTTTATTGCAATTATTTTCCAATTTTTTTTTATTATAAATATAAAATATTTATATTTCCTATTATTTCTGTGATTTTCTTTTTCTCTTTTATGTAAAGCACTTTGAATTACCATTATGTACAAAATGTGCTATACAAATAAACTTGCCTTGCAGTCAGTCTGTGCGTGTGTGCGTTGGCACGGTGGTGTAGTGGTTAGCACCGTCGCCTTGCACCTCCAGGGTCTGGGTCCGAATCCCGTCTCTGTGTGCATGTTCTCCCCGTGCTTGGTGGGTTTCCTCCCACAGTCCAAAGGCATGTAGGTTAGGTTAATTGGCGTTCCCAAATTGTCCGTAGCATGTGAGTGAGTATATGCGTGTGTGTGTGTGTGCCCTGCGATGGATTGGCACCCTGTCCAGGGTATATGCTGCCTCATGCCCAAAGCCTCCTGCGATAGGCCCCAGAACCCCTGTGACCTTGATTAAGCTGTATAGATGATGAGTGTGTGAGAGAGAAAGTCGTCCCACACAGTAGCCCCTCAAATAAAAGAGGAGGGAGGGCTACTGTGCAAGACAAAAGGAGATAGGATGTCATTCCACCTCTATTCTTACTTTAGCTCCACGTACACACATATACACACAAACATACACACAGCATGTATAAATAAACACTCAACGGACAATAGAACCTTTGTGTCAGGGATAACCCCTAGAGGGCGCCAAAGCGCCCTGTGATTTTGTTTGTAGTTCCATTTGTTTAAACTTCATTTCCCATGTGGCAACTCGGTCAGGTGACCAGGGGCACTCACCTGAGCCGAGTTGGTTATTAGTTTTATTATAAATAGTTTGGTTTCTTTGAGTTTCTTGTCTTGCGTCTGTTGATTTATCGTAGTAAACGTTTCTCAGTTTAGTTGTGTCTTCTGTTTCATCTATACGTGTTTTAGTTTCGTTTTTTCATACAAAGTATATTTGTTTATTTGATTTTCCCTGACTTTATGTTAAATAAACATCGTTTCCTTTAAAACCTGGACTCCTGCAATTATGCCTCGCACCACAACCCGTGACACTTTGGGAAACCTTTGGGAGGTTTTTTGGGGTGCTACATTACCATTTCATTTACAAATACACTTGCAAAGAGAAAAAAAAAAGGATTGGCAAAGCTGGCTCGACTTTCTTCATGTCATGTCAGTATTTACAGTGGCATTAACATATCTGCATTGAGTTTAATCATGTAGCACTTTTAGTATTCATTGTAAAAGCAAAGGTAACAATAATAATAAAATTTACATCACTACTACTACTGTACTAATAATAATAATAAGAAGAAGAAGCAGAATTATATTAATTAATGGAAAAAGAACATTCAAAGAAGAATCATTATTGACACAAAAGAAAAAGAGCAGAAAATGACATGTTGACATGTTCATGAGCTCTGGCGCTTGCTGTCAATAGGCATCTAAGAGAGATTAACACATTATCTGCTTCAGTAGACACATAATACTGAGATTGAAACACGACTGCCTCCTACGGGTAATGTACTGTACGTCATGTGCCTGAAGCCTTGAGCCTGAGCCTTCTGTCCATCACATGAGATCGCTTCCTCGCATCTACTCAGATTACTGATCTAATTACAGACCACTTCAAGGTTACAGCCTGCTCCCATGTGCCTTTGAAACGCAAATAGTCAAATGCGAAAAGAAACACTTCCCATTTTAAATTTTGTTAAAAATTTGGTTTTGGATATAAATCATGCGATGAGCTATTAAAGTATGTCATTGACGGTTAGTGTGATCTTGACTTTGCACTTTGTCTGCCAGCACTTTTCAACCACCTGAAACTGAAAGGGCTGAAGAGCCAGATGGCAACGGGTGATGCCACTGGGTGTGATGCAAACCGTTGGTGATAGGGATCCTCTTTTGGTAGTACAGGAGAGTGAGATGGGACAAAACAGCCCTGAGCCGTCTGTCCATCACATCGGACTGCAAAACAAAAGGAAAAGTCAGAGGAATGCAACAACAGGCCTCCACGCAAAAAACAACTGCTCGAACTACTGGACCAGATCTGGTAGCTCCTTTTGCGTGAGCAGGCTGGTGACATCTGAAACATTAGGTACAGTACAGCCCTTCTATAATAGCGAGTCCTCCAGCCAGGAGAGGATTCTGCCCACGAGAAGCAAAAACATTTCCGGAAGCCCCAAACAGCACAAATAGAAGTGGCATAAAACATCAAAGTCAAGCGTAGAGTAAGATTAAATTTAAAGTGATCCATCCATTACCACTATGTGAAGTATTATCTTAACCTTCCTTTTTTGTGTCTACGCAATGTATATGGGTGGCTTCGTGCAACCACACCTGGAGGAGTCTCAGCTTGGTTCTGTATGAACTTAGTAAAACAAGGCCAAGGCAAAAACACATTAGGAAATTCCAATCTTTACTGTTAGTGTGCAGCTGTTTAGTGCCAATCGTGTGAGTTCTCATCAAATTGTGTTTTTACTTTCATTATTACTCTTACTTTCATTATTCCAAACTGCTCTGATTTGTACTGTTTTTTTTTTTAACAATGCATCTTCACCAAAAGTTTAAGAGATTGCTGAATGTATTTTCCACATTATAATAACCCAATTTCAGTCATTTCAGCAATCTCCTTAGTTGTCTAATGTTCACCTTAAGATTTAATGTCAATGTTTTCATAACTTTAACAACTATTTAAATAAATAAATAAATAAAGTTTTTGAACAACATTAATTTGAGTTGTCCAACATGGAGTAACATTGTCAGCAGTTCTGACAGCTAAATGTTTAGAAAATTTAAAAGAGTGGGATAAAATACAAACTCAACAACAATAAAAATGGTTTGACGTAAAAAATAAATAAATAAATAAATAAATAAATAAATAAGCATTTAACAACTTATTTGGGGGGAAAAACCAAGAGAAAACTGCATTGTCTAATTCCTTAAGCCTAATATTTAAATGTTCTGCAGCTATCAAGGGTAAGAAATGGAAAAGACAAAATGAACATCATGTCACGGGCCTGATGTGCTCTGATTAGACGCCTGTAACTTAGCAACAGATGCCTGGAAAAGGTTTCCTAAGCAAGAGTTTATCAGTAAAGACTGGATGATGACAATCATGTCGAATGCTTCCGGAATTATATGTTGTATGACTTGTCATGTTGTCCTTTAAAAAAAATAGTACAACTTTCAAAATGCCATGTAAAGGACGTGCTAAGACAAAGACATTTGAAGATGACTAATGTGTTTGGACAAGGTGGTCAGGAGAGCTGGTTTGGGGGTTGGTTTGGACCTGAACTCTCTAAAGGAAGTGGAGGAGATCCACCCACTGCAACTAGCTTTCTTTAAACATAAACACAGAGCTCTGTTCAGTGGAAGACTTTTGTCCCAAAGCTGCTCAACAGACAGAATTAGGAAATTCTTTATCCCGGAGCCATTCAGCTCTTTGACATCTGATTTACAAGGGGCACTGGACTGTGGACTGGGATCACATGTGGACAATGTGGATCTAGGCTAAGGCTCGTCTGCAATATGTATCACGGTGCCACATGCATAATTACATATTTAGCCATTACAGCCAGACTCACTTTCATTGTCACTTTCATGCTGTTTTTTTGCTCAGTTATTTTTTTACAATTCATACTATTTGCACTGTTGTCACTTAGCCACACGAAAAGTTGCACATAAAGGTTGCACTGCAATTAATTTAATTTCTCTTATTAGTTCCTTTTTGTTTAAACTTATGATTTATTAGCTTGCTTATGTGCTTCTTATATATCTTTTAGTTTTTTTTTTTTTCTTAGCATTGTACTCATAACTTGTGGTCAGTTCTCACATTACCCCTTGCGTATACTGATTGTATGTAAGATACAGTGGAACCTCGGATTGCGAGTAACGTGGTTTACGAGTGTTCCGCAAACCGAGCAAAGATTTTAAATGAATTTTTAATTGGAAACCGAGCAAGTATTAGTTTACGAGCGCTGAGTATCATGTATCACGCATGCGACTCTTATTTTGACACCGAGCGGCAAGTGATCACAACTGAGCCAATGATTTTACTCTCTCTTGCGCTGCGGAATTATGGGTAATCGTCTCCCCTGCTGCATCACCTGGGTCAAAATAAGAGTCGCCTGCTGCATCTTAGTGCTCACACACTTTACTCATGTGTACTTTTTGTGTGTGCGTGTGCGTAATTTGAAACCGACACACACACACACACAGATCTCCCCGGCTGCAGACGCGCTTTATTTACACAGAAAACTCTGCTCTGTCGCGATTCTTTTCAAAGGTAAGGTGATGGTTCATTTGTTATTTTTTATTTTTTACTTTACAGCAGTGATTAGGATGCTCACGCGAGTATCATTAGAGAATTTTTTTTTCCCGTTAAAACAGTGTTTGCATTATGTATGTTAGTTGCGAAACTTAAAAAGCGAGGTGTGGGGAGGGAGAAGGAGTTTTACTGTTTAAGACAAGGCGAGGGGTTATTTTCACACACACACACACACACACACACACACACATACAAATACATGGCGCCTGCACGCACAAATGAAAACACTTATCTGTCAAAATTTATTTTTACTTTTTTTAAATGTTAAGTGCAGGTTAATTTGTTTTATTTTTACTTTATATATTGTATTAATTGTTTTTATGTTTTGAGCTGTAGAACGAATAATTTGAGTTTTCATTATTTCTTATGGGAAAATTCTATTTGGTTTATGAGTGTTTTGGAACAAATTATGCTCGTAATGCAAGGTTCCACTGTATACAGTGCACAATCACATCCAGCAACAGGGTCAACCACACCCCCTCACTACTCAGAGTTGCTCTGAGAAGTTTCCTTAATCACTTTCAGTCTAGGACTGGGGCTGAGATAATCTGGAACTTGAAATAGGCACTGGGACAGAGCTTGGTACTGGCCCTGGGATGGATCTTGAGTTAGGAACTGGGATAGGGCAAGGCATTGTTGTGACAGAGTATGGCATGACTGAGACATAACATGGCATTGCAAAGGAAGGACAGAGAGAGGGAGTGCTCTGAGCAGTAAATGACGAGTGCCAGGCTGACTTTCAAAGGTCATAGACAAGGGAATGGAACTTTGAAGGGCACGGCTTGTCCTTCACAGTGTGCTGAGCAGTAAGTAGGCAAAGAAGCCTGCCAGGTTGACGTTCATAGTGCAATGAGGAGGCAGCAGGGTTGGGCCACCATGTTGGCCTCCACTGTGTGCCAAATAACCCTTACAGAGCACTAAACCTGGAGTGGGTCCTCAGCATTCCTGAGCTTTCAGCCTTTTATTGGACAAGCCATCCTGGTGGCCTCATACTGGAAATCCTGAAATGCTCTGTGCTATGCTATTTGCATGTAAGCATAATATCTGCATGGAGAGAAAACTCACTCGTCCATGACGTTTCTGCCTATTTTTCACACTGTCCTTAACATCACCTGGAAAAAATTCTTAAAGCAGTCTTCCATTTTGGTGCCAGAAGCCTTTTACGAATTGCACATGTCACTGCAGATAGGATGAGCTATGTAATGCCAGGATTGGCAAGAAAAAGACTGGGAAAATTAACAAGCATCATAATAGCAAGTTAATACCTGCCATTTACCTCCTTTGGATGAAAATAATTTGAAAACACTGCTAGTAGTTTGCCCTTTATTTTCTTTTTTGCGATTCTTTCAGTTCCTCAACCTTGCCAAAGTGCCGTGCTAGGTCGCTGCCTAGTTCACCTATATAGATACACTGGTGCTCGGCGAAGGAAGATGTTTGCTTCTTCTTTATTAGCACCTGACAACTGTGAAATTAATCAATGTCTTCAAACAGAAATAATTCTGGCAAAAGAATGCAATCTAATGGGTTTCATGGGTTTCCAACAAATTAGCACAGACTAACCTTGACGTGAGAACCTGTAGGGCTTTAGTGCTTCTATTTTGCATGTGTTCAAATTAGTTCACAATTGAAGTTTTTAACAGAGCTGACTATGATAACTTTCAAAGAGCTCAGACACATCAAAGCAGAGATGAAGTCATCCTTAATCTTCTTTCTCCTGCTAGCCGGCATGGCTCTTTGTCAGATAAGAGAATATATTTTCATAAATGAATACATGAACTGGACTTCTGCTCAAAAGTACTGCAGGAAAAACTATGTGGATCTGGCAGTCATCACCACTGATGAAGAAGCCCAGAGATTGGTGAAGACCGTCACTCCATCCAAAATGCCATGTGGTTGGATCGGATTGAATCAAACTGCAACTGGATCAAACAAGTGGCAATGGTCTGATGGAGAACTGGCTAACTTCTCTATGTGGGGTCCTGGCCAACCTGTTTACATAGAAGGTGTAGACAATTGTGTCGTAGTGTACACGACTGGCTGGATTGATGCGGGCTGTGCAACTCGCTACCCATTTTACTGTTACTTGAGATTTGTTTTGGTAGAAGATAGTAAGACATGGGAGGAAGCTCTTAACTATTGCAGGACTTACTACAAAGGCTTGGTTAGCCTGATTCCACAAGCACAACTAGCCTTGGCTAAAACTGGAGCAGCGCCAACCGTCCGTATGTGGACCGGGTTGCACTTCGTGAATGGACAGTGGGTCTCTGTGAACATGGTTCCCATGGGCAGCCTGGTATCGCTGCCCTCATGCCCAGCTTCACGCTTCCGCTGTGGAGCTTACAACAGTAATGCAAGCAACTGGGAAAACAGAGACTGCAATGAGAAGCTTAACTTCTACTGATGGTGAGTAACAGACATCCTGGACAATTAATCAGGAATCTGTACATCGAAATATTTCTGTATTGCCATATTAATTTCTAGAGCTCTCAGTCCTCTATTACAGACTTATTCATAGAAACGTATATATATTTATGTTTGAGGTCTCAAAAACTGACTCTTTTCTTTGGAACAGATGGCTTCCTGCGAATAGAAAAGTCTCCTTCAAGAACAATACCTGCTTGATAACATATCAAGTAATTTAATTTGATAATTAGTCACTGATATAACATTTTAATGCTTGTGAATCCTGCTTTATTTGTGCATTTTAATAAATAAAGAAATACATAAATAAAAACTTTTTTTTTTACATTGTACTTATACCACTGACAAATTAAGGTTGTATATAATAATTGAGCATAACAAAAAAATGTAACCACACCTGCTTATTCTTGGTATGTCCGGGTATTCCTGATAATTATATTTATTTACAGTTTTTAGCACATTACAAAGATGTCACACCACTGAATTCTCAGAAACAAAAAAGAAACAAAAAAATTATAAAGATTAAAATCACTATATATTCCTTTTCAAAAGCGAAAAAAAAAAAATGGCAAAACATCCTGAACTTTATTCTATGTATAAAATGCCAAACCAGACTATGTTGCATGTGTGCACATAATTTATGCGCACACGCGCTGAAATTCTAATTCAGCTGTAAGACATCGATTTGGCATTTTCATGAACAAGAACATTCACAGACTAGCCGAAAGCGTAAAACCACCTGCATAAATACGTTTATTGCACCGATATGTTAGCAGCAGATTGGTTAAGTCCAGTAGGTCATGATGTGGGGTAGACTTGTTTGTCCATCACACCCCACAGATTCTCCTAAACGTGTCAAAGTACATTATTCTGTGGGGGGAAAAAAGCCACAGCCATTAGGGAATAGCATTGTCCTGTTGCTGAGGAAGTATACTACCTTGATGTACTTCATCAGCAGATGTTTTTTAGATGGTGGATGTCCGGGAAATATCCATATACATGTTACAGACAGTGAGTTTGGAAATGAAATAAAATTAACAAAAAAAAATGCCACCATGCAAGATCTGAGTTGAATTTCATCTGGAAAATTAGCCGATACATACCGAAAACATCGCACAAAATCTGTTGTTTTGGAGATGCTCTGACCCAAACATCTAGACTTCACAATTTAGCCCTTGTCCAATTCGACCACATCCTTATACAGCATTTGCCCATTTTTACTGATTCCAACCTATGAACTTCCAGGACTGACGGTTTACTTTCTGTTCAATACGTCAATCAGCCACAACATTAACACCACAAAACATTAACACAATAAAATTGATTATCAATTATATACCATAACTGGTAAAAGCATAATGAACGCCCAAGGCTCATTTATGCCTGTGAGGACCAAACCCCAGCCCATTTAGCCTCATCTCTTAGAAAAGCCAGCGTGACAAAACTCAACGGAAAGGCACCCGAACACTCAGTGCACCCCGGCTCACCCCGCACAAGGCCTGGCAGGCAAACCACCCAGATCCCAGCCTGATCGAGCCCGAACGGAATGCACAGGACAAACAAGTCCGATTCACAGAGGCTGCCAAGGTCTTGGTGCCAGACACCACAGCACACCCCAGAGGTCTTACGGAGTAATGTCCTAAGGTGCCAGAGATGGCGCAAGGGGAAACTACACAATACTGAGCCTAATGGTTTGCATTGTAATGTTAGGGCTGATCAGTGTATATCCACCCCTTTGATCATCTCATTACATTGACATGTCCCGTGTTAACTGCCTGTGAGTGCACAAAAATCAAATGTGTTCAGAACTGATAGACAGATATCGTCCCGACAATGCATATGAAAAGCAAAGTGTCTTTATGTTTATATACAGCATCCTCCAAAACTATTGGCACCCCTGGTTAAGATGTGTTCGTAGGCTTCTATGCCGCCTTCCAAACCAACAGAGAGGGAGTGCTAGGGTGTTCAACACATTAGCATTTCTCTGTTTGCTCCAAGATCAAACTCGAATTATCATTGGCATTTTCCTTCAAGTTAGGTTTCCTTTTCCATCATTTGATATAACCTTCTACTTGGAGTCTATGCCATCAACAATAACAACAACACCACCACTGTGGTGCAATTTCTGTCATATCATTTTTTCCCTGTGCTAAAAAATGGACGGTGGCAGAAGGTCCCAAAATCCCAGAAGGTCCAAAGCGCCACTAAGCCCTTAAGCAGGACAATTAACCAGCAGCTGCTTTTTTGACTTGGTTTCTGATTGGATAAAAGCATCTGCCAGGCGACACGGGTCCTACGACGGCCCTTCAGCGTTCACTCTGGCCATGGTGACCCTAAAGCAGGGCTGAAACAGACGCTCAGGCTCCGCCCGCTGCTCGGCACAGTGTAGTTTGCTACTTGGGAAATGTTTGCGCCAACCCTGAGGTCCGGTGGAACAGATGGGAGCAGAATTCGGCTCACAGCCTGCATCACATGAGAGAAGTAACACGGATTATGCATTAGATAAGGAGTCACATGATGTATTGCATCACTCTTTACACTTTCTTAACTTTCTGAAAGAATGTATTGTATATACAGTGGCAAGAAATATTATGTAAAACGTTTGGAATTTCTATGGCTTATGACTTTTTCTTAAAATTTCCCCTTAAGGCTTAGTAAAGATGAAAACAATTCACAAAACATCTTAACCCTAAACACAGCTCCTAAGGTAAAAATTGTTCAGAGTAGAGAGGAGGACTTTTAAGTGGAAATTGGTTGCTTCAAAATATTTCGCCTATAACCGAAACTTTGCATAAAGTAGCCTGTAGTCATGATTATACAATTTCATTATATACAAACATCATGATTTCACTGTTTCTTCTTTTTTTTGAGAGAGAGAGCTCCCCAATTTTCTCCCTAATTTAGTCGTGCCCAATTCCTGACTGTCACTAGGGCGCTCCCACATTAAGCTACTACCACCACTCAGTCAGGAGGGCTGACGACTATCACATGTTTTCCTTTTTTTTTTTTATATATATATATTAACCAATCACATTCCTTGAATTGCTGCATCATCCCTACCAACGGTGTCAACCACACCTCCTCACTAAAATAAAGGTTTTTGTACTTTCCTTATTCAGACTTGCTCTGAGAAGTTTCCTAAATCACTTTTAGTCTAGGACTCCCAGCTAGGACTTTTTTTAAAAATAGGAGCTCCTGAGAGAATTCTAAAAATGAATTGACCCAAAAAGTACAACGAAGACTCATCAATGAGGTCAAGAAACCTCATTTCCAGAGTTATGAGATTTGAAGGCATCATCCGAACTGGCTAACATTTGCGATTAGGAGTTTACAGTATGTGAACATGTAGGGTGTCCATGGCAGGACACCACAAAGGAAGCCACTACTTACTAAAAAAAGAACGTTGCAGAATTCCTCAGCAGTATTGGCAAAATGTATAGTTCACCTGATAAAACTAAGATTTAATTATTTGGAAAGAGCATCCACATATGACAGGGGGAAAAGCCGTATGTTAACATTCCTCCTGAGAGATGCGCAGGACTGATCCACAGCTACAGGAAGCGTCTGCTTGAGGTTATTATTTCCAAGGGTTCGCTTTCTTTTTTCACCACCATTTTGAATGTTACCTGAGTGTGTTCAATAATGATATGAAAGACCAGAATCTTTTGTGTTATTATTTTAAGCAAATTATATTATATTATATTATATTATATTATATTATATTATATTATATTATATTATATTATATTATATTATATTATATTATATTAAATTATATTATATTATAATAGCCTTGACTTGACTTAGATGAAGATTTTTGACAAATGAATGCAGAACACCGTAAAACTCTATTATTATAATTATTATTATTAATTATAATTAATGAATTAATGAATCTGTACAAGTATTAATTATTCTATACTGGCATTGTATAGCATTTTGCACATTTTGTGTGTATCTGTGCGTGTGTGTGTGTGTGTGTGTGTGTGTGTGTGTGTGTGTGTGTGTGTGTGTGTGTGTGTGTGTGTGTGTGTAAAATGGGTTTTGGCGTGATGTTCACAGACCCAGCTCACTAAGAGGAAGGCCGTTGTCCAGCTGACTGGGCTTAGTGTTGATGAAGAGGATGCAGAGAACACACACCGTGATGAGGAAAGCCAAGAGAACAACTGCAGCTATAGACAAACCTATGAGAGCGCCAATACTGCAGAGACGGAGAAAAGCAGGAGACAGATACAGTAAATAGACAGAAAATCGAAGGTGCTAATAAATTCAGACACTTGAAGTGTCAAAAAAGGATTTTGTCATTTTCTTTACCAGACAGAAGGACATACAACTACAGCCAGCAGCACTACAGTGAAATCTACAACACACCACTAGAGGGCAGAATCACAGAAATACTAAACAGCCGCGCTTACAGATCATCATGAAAAGCTTTCATGTGAGTTTGGCGGCATCCTGTTGGTGGATTAGCTAACACTAATAAGGCTATCCTAGGCGGCTCTAGTGAAAGAAACTTTGATTAAAAAGCTAGCATTGAGGAGGATCTATCCATCTAAGAACCTCCGTAGTCCAACTAGGGACAATTGGAGGCTAATAATGACCATTGTCAAACACATTCACACACTACAGGCAATTTGGGAATGCCAATTAGCCTCATATGCGTGCATACTGGAAATCATTGCTAATTTGTTTATTCTTTTATTCAGTGGAATCAGCACAAGGTCATCTCTTTATGTCGATTATTATCCATTTTTTTTAGAACCTTTTTTTTTTTTATTTTTTTTTTAGAACTCACATTTTTGCATTTCATCCACCTCAGATGTTTGTGCTTTTTCATGGCATTGATTCATGTCGGTCCTGGTGTGTAAAGCCCTTTACAACTCATACATGCACACACAATAAATTAATTGCTACTGAAACTCAACAGTTTTTTTTTTTTTCCTAACAATTTATAGTGGGTTTAAAGTGCCCACTATCTGACTGATATTTTAGCTGAAAAAAATTACAATTACAATTAAATTGTCAATTAAAAATTTCAAACGCAGTAAATCAGACGATGGAACGTGACAAATGTGAAGAACTCTTCCATGATAAACTCTGATATGTTGTATGTTTAAACCTCGTGTAAATTTCATGTGCCTGAATGGAAAGTTGAAAATTAATGTAAGGTCTATCCAAAGAAAATTTTTAAAGCAAACTTTAAAACTATTGTGCCGATTGTGCATTGTAATTGATTTTTCTAGCATTATTATTATTATTATTATTATTATTATTATTATTATTATTATTATCAGCACTGTCGCCTTGTACATCCAGGGTCCAGGTTCGATTCCCATCTCTGTGTGCATGGGGTTTGCATGTTCTCCCCGTGCTTGGTGGTTTCCTCCAGGTACTCTGGTTTCCTCCCTGAGGTCCATTCCCAAATTGGCCGTAATGTGTGAATGAGTGTGTGTGTGTGTGTGTGTGTGTGTGTGTGTGTGTGTGTGTGTGTGTGTGTGCCCTGCGATCGATTGGTACCCTGTCCAGGGTGTACCCCGCCTTGTGCCCTAAGTCTCCTGGGATAGACTCCAAGCCCCCCGTAACCCTGAATACAGGATTAAGTGGTATAGATGATGAGAGAGATTATTATTATCAGCATGGTGGCATAGTCGTCAGCACTGTTGCCGTGCACCACCAGGGCCGGGGTTCATTTCCCGCCTTGGGTCTGTGTGCATGGAGCTTGCTTGTTTTTCCTATGATTTGTGGGTTTCCTCCGGTTTCTCTAGTTTCATCCTATAGTCCAAAGACATGCAGATTAGGCTTATTGGCATTCCCAATTGTCCACAGTGTGTGAATTAAATCAAGCCTACCTTGTAAAATAAGAATAAATACAATGGTCACCATTGGCCTCCATGGTCCCTTGTTGGACTACTGAGGTTCCTGGATGGAGTATTATTTGTTATGTATTATTATTATTATTATTATTATTATTATTATTATTATTAATATTATTACTTTTGTTGTTGTTGTAAGTCTTAAGTATAATGTAATATTAACATTATCAAGCATTATTTTATACACTTTATTAAAGTATATAACAAATTATATGCAATACATAAACACATTATTTATAATATCTGTTGTATTTGCTTTGCATATAAGGTCTTGTGTCACACTCTTGGAAGAATAAGGTACTAAACTGTACCAACAAGGGGAAAGAGCTTCTGTACACGTAATGCAATTTGCTCTATATAAAAATAAAAGTGCAATTTACTAAAAAATATATATATATATATATATATATATATATATATATATATATATATATATATATATATATATATATGTTACTCTTTTTTTAAAGTATTATTCTACTATAAACTAATTATAGCATAGAATTTTCTATATGTATAAGATTACTAAATTCATTTTTAAAAGGTCCATGTGTAGAGCAGTCTTAAAGCCTGAGAATCTTGTCCTAATTTCTGTCATTTCAGAATATTCAACCTTGTTTGAAGTTTTTAATAGGGTTTGTTAATTCTGATGATGCACTCTGTGTGCCAAGCTGTGAACAAAAAAAGAAAAATGGTAACCTCTCTTTTAAGAACCGTATGGCATTAAATCAGTAAAGATAGATACGAAAGGAAAAACAGCAGTAGAGCCTTTGTGTCGTCGACGTGCACGACCAGCTCCTTACCTGAGCCACCACATGTATCCATACTCGTAGGGAAAGAAGCTGTTGGGATCATCGCAGCAGTATTTAATGTCGTTGAAGCCGCAGCAGAACTGCGCGCGCTCGTCTCCGCCGGCTTTCGGACACGTGAACGACCTCACCAGCTCCTTCTCCACGGTGTAGTAACTCGAGCACACTGCACTCATTCTCCTTCATCTCATTCTATCAGCTCACACACACACCCTCTCTCTCTCTCTCTCTCTCCCTCTCTCTCTCCTTTCACTTTTCAGCAATCAGCAATCCCCAGTCCTGTAACCCCAGTCAGGAAAACACTCCTTCAGTGTCCTCAGCTTCTTCTGCTGTGTTGCTGTGTGAAAACGTACGGCGTTAATGTCACTCCCTGATGTTCAAAGCACATCATATTCCGAGCACTAATCTTGGCTGAAAAGCCTTTATACCACTGCGCTGTTGAATCCTGGGTCCTGATTGGTCAGAAGCTGAACAGAAGACAACAGTGCGGCTGCAAGTTACACGTTTATATTAATACTTTTTCACCTCTGACAGCCTTACGCACTCTAAAGCTTATAATAAACCTTAGGGTGGGGCAACTAAAACAGAAGAATGTGTAATGAGTCTCCAGTTTGTAACAGCAAGCAGGTTCATTCCAGTTTCTCATTCACATCAGAAGCTTTGTGACGTATATGTATATAGTATGCTAAGTATAAAATGTATTATGTTTAGTATGAAAATAAGAAGGAACAATGGATTCGGCTATAGTGTAATAGAAGCTAGGCGGCACGGTAGTGTTTAGCACTGTGACTTCGCACCTCCAGGCTTGAGGGTCCGATTCATGCATCGGGTCTGCGTGCGTGTTCTTCTTGTGCTTGGTGGGTTTCCTCCAACAGTTTGTAGACATCTAGATTAGGTTAATTGGCTGTTTTTTGTGTGCGTCTGCGATGGCATGGCAGCCTGGCACAGGACGGTGGTGAGACCCGTAGCCACAGAACGCGACTGACGATCCTGGCCGAGGTGGCTCGCAGCCCAGTGCCGTCGTTCCTGCGAACGTTCAGCAAGTGGAACGCCTGATCCTTGAAAAGCGATGGAGAACTTTTCCATTTTGAGTTATTTCCACATGCCCCCTTACAGTAAAAAAATCCCTTTACTGTCTTTCTCTATATCCAGTAAAGTACAGTACTGTGCAAAAGTCTTAGGCGCTATATTATCCGTAGTACAAAGTTCATTACGTCTGCATTATTATGTGCGAGCACTAATGCATTAATGAATTTTTCATTTACAGTCCCGTGCAAAAGGCTTGGGAACATCCAAACAAAAGCCATACAGTATGCAATGGCGCTTTTGAAACCATTTCTACATCAAAAGAAACTTCTATAAAAAAAAGCACTAAGTCATAACATAAACAATAAACGGTCAAAACTCTTTGCTTGGACATAAGCGGTAGTGTTCGATACAGATGTGTGCAGTATTCTAAGTAAAACAGCTGTTAGGTTTTACTGAGCATGCTGGAGAATATTTCTATTTTCATGCAAAACCAAGCAGTCGACATTATTGATTGATCATGAAACCTGGTCTGTCATGTAATATGTCGCTTTCTTTACAGGCATGCAAATATTCTTCTGTAATGTTATTTATTCATCAGTTGCGCCTGAGACTAAGAGGGGTTTCCTCTGTACTCCCTAAGCACAAGGAGAACATGCAAACTTCTCATCTCACACACCGACCCGAAGCTCGGATACCATCAAGGTGGAAAGATTTCTCGGTACTCTGGAGCTGTGATCGACTTCCTGCTTACTGCTTTTCGGCTTCTTAGCGTTTCATAAGGATAATAAAAGCCTTGATGAATAAAGGTCTCCATTTATTAACATGACTAGCACATTGTGTTGCTGTGTGGTTTATGTTATTGTATAAGCTCTGAATTTTCCAATGAGAAGCATTACGCACATACCTATGCAACAATTGTGCTCTCTTAATGGAAAAGTCGCTTCACTAGACCTGGCTAGTCCTGTATTATGACTCCTTTCCTTTCAGGCGCAAGAGCGGCGTTCGCTGTTCAATGACATGCCACAGTGTGCATGAAGGATTCTACCGGCAGGTAGGAAAACAACCTTGAAGCTAAAAGCACAACCATTTACACTATGTGTCCTTAGGTACTTGGCACCAGCAGCTTTTGTATCGGGAAAGCGGTACATTTTTGTCATGGCAGGGAAAAAGCAGCTTATAGTGCATGCAGCATCCATTTGGCAACTTTCTTTCCCCAAGCGAATTTTAAACTGTGAAAGGCATGATATATATATATATATTTTTTTTTTTTTCACGCAGTTCCTTGATGGTTGTGCAGCATGATTATTTTCTTCACCGCTGGAGGAACAGTCATCTGCTCAAGCGACAGCTTTGACACGTGCGCTCTTATGATGATGAATGAATGTTTGAAACGATTACACGGAGACAGACCACATGTGGCGTCACTGTGGAAAAACACAAATGACATACCCATCATCATTAATCGCAGTGTTTAAAACAGACTCTGGGGTGTCCTTGCTATAAACATTCCAACAAATAAACTCCGTAATGTAGAAAAAATACTGTATAGCTGGCTGTTTGTCTTAGGGTCGGGTTTTTTTTTTTTTTTTTTTTCGTTCTTTTGATATTTACACCATTGTCAATCACTTTAGAAGAATGAATTCATCCGTATGTATAAAATAGCCGGTAAGCATTATCTCATCGGGTCCTGGCAGGCAAGGAGCTGCTCCTAGGGAACTCTGAGCACAAAGCTGGGTACACGCTAGACACGTAAAATAACTAGATAACATTCATGATTCATTCCTGGAAAGTAACTACAGTACATTACATTACAAAATACATAGTCTTTAAAAAGTAATCGGTTACATTACAGCGTCACTTTCTGATAAAAGTAACCAGTTCGAGTTCTTTTCCACTGCAGAAGATGAAAACTCCTTTGTGCTTCCTCATGCATGTTGTTTTAGTCGAGACCTTTATAATTATTCTACCGTCATCACTCAGTGAAGTTTGGCCCCGGAATCTGTTCACTACTAATACTCCTATCTCACCTGCGCGGTTTCGCGCGGTGCCCGTAAGTACAAGTACATCGTGATTCACCGCGAGTTTCGGCGCTGTGATTAGGTTTCCATCTTTCCGCGCGTCGGCGATCACATAGTCAAACCGCATAGGTGAGAGATAGGGGTATAACAGCAGGAATAACAGAGTGGGAGGGTTATCGGGGGCGGGGCTTGTGGGACGACTTTCTCACACACACACACACACACACACACTAATGGATTGGGAATGACTGCTGTCTGGCTCACGGATTACATAAATTGTCGGAATACCGGATTATATATATATTTTTTTTTTTCCCGATTTTCTCCCTAATTTAGTCGTGTCCAATTCCTCCCCGTCACTAGGGGGCTCCCACATTAAGGCTACTACTACCACTCAGCCGGGAGGGCCGAAGACTATCACGTGTTTCCTCCGAACCACGTGACGCCAGCCGACCGCATCTTTTCGAACTGCTCGCTCGCGCACCGTTGGGGGCGGCGTAACACACTCGGAGGACAGCGCTATCCGCTCCCTCCACTGCGCGAGCTCACAGACGCCCCTGACTGGCTGTAGAGCCGTGATTAATGTGGGAGCACTATGTACCTCTCATCCCGCCCCTCTGAGAGAGCTCGGCCAATCAGCTCTCTCTAGACCTTCCGGCTGCGAGAGGTTACAGCACCACCCGGGATTCGAACTAGCGATCTCCGGATGATAGGGCGAGCGCTTTAACCACTGCGCCACTCGGAGGCCTATATTTTTGAAAAATATAACTAAGTAACTGAGTGCTTGAATGGCGGAGCGAACGCGTTAGTTAGATTGTGGGATGGAGCTGTGGCGTGTGTGTTAAAGCGTATCGTCCTACTGTACTAACACGCAGACATACACACATCACAACAATCTCTAAGACAATGTGCTTCAGTATTTCTTTCAGTCACGGTTATATACGGGCTACGTAACGCAGTGTAGACTGTTCGCTTGCTTTCGTTTCCTCACCTATATAGCCTAGAACAGTCCCTTTTCCAACTGTTCACAGATCCTTAATCCAGCTCCAGAATCCCTAATAGGATCGCTGGCATTAAGTCCAGGACAGTGCTGCCAGCTGTCAAGGAGCTCGCGTAGGAAAAAGTGATAGACTGAATATTCCAAGACCGTGTGATGGGATTTACTCTGATAAACAGTCACCGAGGCTGGATTTGGACTTTCCGGCACGGACGTGGCCCCATCCTCACTCTCTCTGCATGAGTGTATGTCTGGTTCGGACTCCTGATTTGACCTGCGTGTAATTGGAACGACAGCGTGACACCATGCCACTGGGCGCGATGTGGAGCCGGGTGAAGAACGTTTGCGCGCAGAACGGCCTCCTCATCCTGTCTGTGCTGGCCGTGGTGGTCGGCTGCCTGCTGGGATTCTTCCTGCGTTCCAAACAACTCTCTGAACAGGTCAGCCTTATTTATGTATTTATGTATTTATGTATTTGTGTATTTTTGTTCTATCTGTAAAGCCTCTAAAGGTCAAGTACATTTGCCTAGAAAAGAAATCAGAGCAGGGGAAAAGCAGAGAATGGGTCATTAAGGCAAAGCAGGAAATGAGACCATAATGGTTGTTTATCTTTAATTCTAAATGCACTAAATGAGCTTCGGCATTTGTTTCGACTCTACAGCTGAAAGCGTATGACTGAAATCATCTCTGTCTATTCTACCCCTTAACATTATGATTTTTCATTAGCAGCTAGTATATGGGAAGACACGGCCATAGGGGCGAGAGCAACGCTTTTGTTTCTGCAATTCATGTACTTACCCCAATATCTCTCACTCATCGTCTGTACCGCTTTGTCCTGTATTCAGGGTCATGGGAGGCCTGAAGGCTATCCCAGGAGACTTAGCGCACGAGCCGGGGTACATCCTGGACAGGTTGACAATGCATCGCAGGGCACTCACACACACACACGTACACACACTCACATGGAGTACATGCAAACTCCATGCACACGGACCTGAGGTGGGAATCAAACCCAAACCCTGATGGTGCGAGGCGACAGTGCTAACCGTTAAGCCACCGTGCCGACGCCATAGTATTATTCATTTTCGGTTGTAATATACAATAGTGCAGTTCTCCTATTATCCTACAGGTGGCATGCTGTAAATTATGAACACATTGGCACGCAGTATTGCGATAGAATTATAGAATTGCAATGTAAATCCAACTGGCCATACTAGGTATGATATTGGAGAGTTGGAGAATTGCAGCTTGTCATCATTTATATACGAGACTGTTCACTTCTAAACGCTCCTGTGTTGTGTTTGGGTAGGAGGTGAAGTACTTCCAGTTCCCTGGGGAGCTCCTCATGAGGATGCTCAAGATGCTCATCCTGCCTCTTGTTGTCTCCAGGTAAGAGCCGCGCCCAGCTCACATGGCAAGTTACTTAATAATATTATTAATTGGAAGCTATTTACAGTATATGCTGTTGTTTAATTGTTATCAAGATGTGCATTGGGTTCCTGACCCACCTGTAATCATTAAGCTTTTGGCATGATTTTGTGTCAGGATCAGTACGGTACTGTATGTCAGACCTTGCGAAATACAAAAACAAAGATGATAATATTTATTTATTCATATTTGCAGATGTAACAAGAAAAACAGCATCCAGATGTTTTACTACACTGAAAACAGTGTTTCTGTAAATTGCAACACTTTTTTTTCTGTATGAAATGGAATTGTGGGAAGGAATTTTTGACAAAGTGGCTATTTACTGGCTTTCAAACTGTTTCTTGTAAAGAGGACTGAAGCAAGGGTTGGTACACCTGTCACGGTGGGATTCAGGCATCGTTTCTGGCTGAGGGGAATAAGTGAAGAGAAAAATAGAACATTTTTTTACAAAGAGAACAGAAGTGGATTTCAAATGTGGCATGTGGGAATTCAGCGACCAGCTTGTGCGCCTCATACACTCTGGCCATAAGTATTCATGGATACAGATACAATGGATTTTAAATGAAGTAATCAAGATGTCCGTGAAGTCTAGACTTTGAGGGTCGCAACAGAAATATATTGTAGAATATTAACCATTTAGGAATTACAGACACTTTTTTTCTTTTTTACTTTTTTAACAAAAGTCCTTCCATTTCCTCCGGTTCAAACTGACCGATAAGCTGCCTGACAGCCAGCTCAGTACATGTTTTTCTAATTATTTCACGACAAATAAAGCAGAGGAAAGCTTCAAAGTGTTGAATTTGCATTAGCAAAAAACTTTGTCCCCAATTTGATACATTCTTAAAAAGAAGGAAAGCACTGGTGCGCTCAGGAACACCCAAAGATGTTGAGGACAACCACCGCAGATGATCGACGAATTCAGAACGTTTAGCTAAGTCAAGAAATGCAAACCACTGGGACCAGAAGGACCAAAAAATAAATAAATAAACCCTCTTAGACACCCTGGTCAGATTTTTTAGACTAACTGGTCCTAATATGATTGGAAGAGATAAGTACGGAGAAGGTTGTGTTATAAAGTATTTAATGTCATCTGTTGGAGGCATGGTTATGGCATGGACGTGTCCTGCTGCCAGTGGAACCGGGTGGCTGGTGTTTAGCGATGATGTAACAGCTGATAGAATTAGCTGGATGAATTCTGAAGTGTACAGAGCTCTAAATTCAGCTCGGATTGTGTCAAATGCTGCACTGCGCTTCACAGTACAGATGCGTAATGACCCGAAACGCAGCGGGATTTAGGAAAGGTTCTTAATTGTCAAGCACTTAACCCAGTTGAGCTGCTTTTCACTTAATGACCAACAAACAAGCAGCAACTGAAGAAGGCTGCAGTAAAGCAGAGGCAAAGCAGCTCAAGAGACCAAACTTATAGTCAAAACAAAAATGTTTCGGGTCATTAACCATCTGTACTATGTGCAGCTCTTGTGAGGTAGAGGTAAACACAGGAGTAAAGCTCCAGACAGTCCAAAAGTATTCAGAATCAGACACCATTGGATGTAATCTCATCTCACCGACACACACTCAAACATGCAAACACACACAACTTGTACGGTATATGCATGCTGAACCCACTAGGACCGTGACTGAGAGTAAAGTTTATTTCTGTTACAGTGGAACCTCGGATTGCGAGTAACTCGGTTTATGAGTGTTCCGCAAGAAGAACAAAGATTTATGATCAATTTTGACTTGAAAAACGAGCATGTATTGGTTTACGAGTGCCGGGTTTTTTTACACCGACACACACACACACACACACACACACACACACACACACACACATACACACACTCACTCAGGAGGAGTTTTACTGTGTAAGACGAGGTGAGGGAAGGGGCTAATTCCACACACACACACACACACACAAATAAACGTTTTATTTTTACTTTATGTGTTGTATTGATTATTTTCTGTATTTATTTTTTGGGCTGTGGAACGAATTATTTGAGTTCCCATTATTTATTATGGGAAAATTTGATTTTGTTTACCAGTGTTTTGGAATACGAGCCCGTTACCGGAACAAATTATGCTCGTAATCCAAGGTTCCACTGTATTTTATTTCTCGACCCCTTATCCTTAGTTTGATGTCCGGTCTGGCAGCAATGGATGCTAAATGTTCAAGCCGCCTGGGCATCATGACCATCTCTTACTACCTGTGGACCACATTTGTGGCTGTAGTGGTGGGCATCATCCTGGTGATTATCATCCATCCAGGCGGAGCGGCACAGAAAGAGGACTCGGAGGACAGTGGCAAGCCGATCATGAGTTCTGCGGATGCTCTGCTTGACCTCATCCGGTAAGAACATGGCACTGTATGTGTCTTTTGCATTCACCGTAACACAAGATGACCCAGTGCATTTTCACTCGCTCTCACATTCTCTATTCCGCTTATCCTGTTGAAGGAAGCCTGGAGCCTATCCCAGGGGCCACAGGGCATTAGGCAGAGTACACCATGGACAGGGTGGCAGTTCATGGCAGGGCACACACACACACACACACACACTCACTCACTCACTCACAGGGAATTTGGAAATGAAAATTTGAATGTTTTTGGACTGTGAGAGAAAACTGATGAACATGCAAAATTCACACGCCCAGACTCCACTCTGGAGTTGTGAGGCCACAGTGCTAACCACGATGTCACTGCTACACCCGAGTGCATGCACTATTTGCATGCACTATTTAATTTGGAATTTAATGGAATTTGCATGCACTATTTAAAAATGAAAAGTAGCCTCTTACTGTGTTACGGTGTCAACCCATATCTACACCTTGAAACTTGAAGGTTCAGTTCAAACCGGATTTAAAAGCCAAGTGTACCAAAACATGTACACTATTTACAGTGCACCTGTCTCCATGTGACAATCTCATGCGCTGAACTACATCTTCTCCACTGATAAAGTAGAGTTGACATTGTTTTCATAATATCAATAATAGTGGGCATAATGTGCATCCTGCCACCTACTGTATCGGATTGTATTTTTAGATGCTCGAGTGGACTCAGGTACAAAACAAGCTACTAACATGAAAGCTGACGGGCATGGAAGTGAGAATGATGCAGTCATGCCTCATGTGGAAATAGTACTCTTAATATTGAAACGTATATTTAAGCAACTCCATTGGACCTACTTCATTTATTTGCTTTAGCAAAACCAATAAACACAAGTTTGGCCCCACAATTGGGGCTCGATGGGGTTAAATTGTTATGATGATTTTTCCACATTGTGATGTTGACATTTCAATACACTAATCAACTGATCTATGCTGTATAGAAAATAGATTTATTTTAAACTTAAAAGAGTATAGAGAATGAGAAAGAGTGCCATTGTTCACACTTTCTAATACTCAAGGGTCTCTATAGTGACAGCTAATTTACAGAAATGTGTGACTGTAAACTTTCTTTATATTAATATTTTTATTGCGATTATGACCTTCACTCCACTAGCAACATGTTTCCTGCCAACCTGGTTCAAGCTACTTTTCAACAGGTGAGATGTCATGAATAACTTGGATAACTTTAGAGTAAAATGCGACACATCACAGGTTCATCCTTGACTATGACAACAGACTTTTGTCATAACCCTATCTGCCTTAATAGTACCGCAGCCAGAGTATCTCCATCTTAAAGCCAAAGCCCACCGTGAGCCAGAGCCTGACGGAGTCCCCCACCAGGCGCGTTTTTATCTACGGCATCCAAGACGACAGCGGCACAGACATTCAGAGCTTCTCTCTGGATTTAACGCCGCCTCCAGACGTGGTTTTCAGGACACTGCCCGGCACCAGCGAGGGCATGAATGTCCTGGGGATTGTCATATTTTCAGCTACGATGGGTAAATTGCTTTTCTTCTAATGGACTAGTCTGTTTCATCAACAATCATTCATTCTGTCTCTCAATCTATGATGATTACATACAATCATCCATAGTCTGTGGTCAATGTATATGCACACACAAGATTGACTAGCAGAGGTCTTAAAGCAGGGATTACTGCATGCATCCATGTAGAAAAACATCATGAGTGACATTTGTAGATTCTCCAACAGGAAGCAATTATTTGGTTGTCAAGTGTGCATGATGTTGAAACCCTTACTCACACTTGTGTGCATTTGTTCATAAAATGAGTTTAGCCAAAGCTAGTAAGAAGGAAGAGACTCCCATGTCAGTATACAACACCAGGAACATAAGATCTTACATTCATCTTACAACTGGGCAAGAAAGAACCCAACAGTGGCACTTACAACCTTTCATACAGTAGCCCAGAGCATTGACTGACGACCCACCACTGGCCAATCCAAATGATGTAATTCTCATGTCAGTGTGCATGCTAGTGTATATGTATTCACTTATTTATCTTCCGGAAGTATTTTATCCTAAGTACAGTAGTGTTAAATCTGTGGTCTGTCATTTATATTTTCTCTAAACAAGCCATGGAGTCACATTATTCAAACCAGTTGTTGGAGGCTTGTTTGTGTTCCTGAGAAAATTATGTCTCTGGACATGCAAGGAAATTCTGCATCAACATTCATTTCTTCCATGTGGTTAAAACATGACCTTTGCAACATGTAATCATGTTGTCTTAAAATCAAGCATCGCTCAGTGCTAATTATGAACAAATGCCGTTTACTACAACAGTATAGACTGCCTGGAGATGCCTGGAGTGGTTTTTCTTCTTTGCATTCCTGCTTCATACTTGCGCCCTTGACATGCAATCGTGATCAAAATTCAGTCGAGAAGTGGTCTTTGATAGATGCAATGTAAAGGCACCATGGGATTTAGCTTTTTTGTTTTACAAGGAATCATGCTAGGAAGAATGGGACCCAATGGCAAAGCGATGGTCAACTTCTGCCAGAGTTTAAATGAAGCGGTGCTGAAGATCGTAGCCATAGTTATCTGGTATGTCATTGCCCATGATGAATTCATAAATAATATAAGTTCATGCTACATTTGTTATATCATTCAGGCACCAAGTGATTTTTCTTCTCTATCTGTAGAGTTGTTAACTGTACTATTTTGCAGGTATTTCCCATTTGGCATTGTCTTCCTGGTGGCTGGAAAGATCTTGGAGATGGACGACCCTTCTGCAATGGGGAAGAAATTAGGTTTCTATGCCATCACCGTGGTTACTGGGCTGATTGTCCATGGTCTCTTCATCCTGCCCGCCATGTATTTCTTCATCACCAAAAAGAGCCCGATCGTTTACATCCGAGGCATTCTTCAGGCTCTGCTCATCTCACTGGCTACATCATCCAGGTGAAAACATGATAGGTTGTCCTTTATCAGGATAGGACGTCTATTATCAGTGTCTTTATACCTCCCGTCAGTGGTATTCCACTGTTCCTATTGACTAGCTCCAATTCAAGTGATGTTTAGTCACCTGCTGTTGCAATTAAGTCCACAATTCTGCGAATATTCCAAGCCAGTGATTGTGCTTGACGGTGTTCTATCAGACTCAAACAGTTGTGCAATCATTCTAGAAAGTTGCTGTCTTCCCTGTCAATTAGATTCCGTTCCTGTCCATTATACATATTCTATATACTGTACAGCTTTCTATAAAGCTTCTTCAACTGTGTCTATTGTTGAAAGGCTTAAATAAATTGAATTAAAGTGAATAACTGAATTTTTATCCTGATGATCTGTCCTCACCTCAGTTCTGCCACACTTCCCATCACCTTCAAGTGTCTCCTGGAGAACAACCATATTGACCGGCGCATCATCCGCTTTGTCTTACCCGTTGGAGCGACCATCAATATGGACGGCACTGCACTCTACGAAGCCGTTGCGGCGATATTCATCGCTCAGGTCAACAACTATGAGCTGGACTTTGGTCAGATCATCACAATCAGGTATGGCAAGTAAAAAAATATATACAGTAGAACCTCGGATTGCAAGTAACTCGGTTTACGAGTGTTCCGCAAGACGAGCAAAGATTTTTAATAAAATTTTGACTTGAAAAACGAGCATGTCTTAGTTTACAAGTGCGAGTTTTTTTACACTGACAGACACACACCGACACATACACACACACTCTCTTGCCTTTAAACCCCCCCCCTCCCCTCCCCGGCTTCACACAAACACATACACTCTGCTCTACACTGAAAAGAATCGCGACAGAGCAGAGTTTCTGTGTAGAGCAGTGTGTGTGTGTCTGTTTTTTTTTTTACTTTACAGCAGTGATTCCGTTCGTCTGCACACACGCAAGTGTCATTAGAGAGATTTCTTTTTTTCCTGTTAAAATAGTGTTTCCATTGTGTGTGTGTTTGTTGTGAAACTTAAAAAGCAAGGTGGGGGGGGGGGGTTTACTGTGTAAGACAAGGCAAGGAAAGGGGCTAATTCCACACACACACACACACACACACACACACACACACACACACACAAATACACGGTGCCTGCGCGCACAAACGGAAACACTTATCTGTTGAGATTTATTTAAACTTTTTTTTTAAAGGTAAAGTGCAGGTTAATTTGTTTTATTTTTACTTCCTATACTTTTTTGATGACGCTGCATAATAATGTCTTCCAGCATCACAGCCACAGCAGCCAGTATTGGTGCAGCAGGGATTCCTCAGGCTGGCTTGGTAACGATGGTGATCGTGTTGACCTCAGTGGGACTTCCTACTGATGACATCACACTAATCATTGCTGTTGATTGGGCCCTGTAAGTCCATACTCACAATATTCAATGGTGCATTTCATGTATAAACTAAGAATGTGGGTTCCCATAAAAATATACTTGTGGACTTTTCAGGGACCGTTTCAGGACAATGGTGAACGTGATGGGAGACGCACTGGCCACAGGAATCATGGCGCATATATGCAGGAAGGACTTCATGAAGGATGGTGAAGAGGTAAACATCTCACTTAGTTCATTTTATGAAGCTTAGTAAATCATCTACATTCTAAATTTTTGCTGTGCTACTACTGTACGAGTTTAATCTGTTTTGAAGTGCCAGGGGAAAATCATTGTACGGTAGGATGTAAAGGTGTACATTTTTCAGAAATGATTGGATGCTGTTAGTCTTTCGACTGCTCCCATAGAGGGGTCTCCACAGCGGACAAACTGCACAACAGTTTGGCCCAGATTATTTACACCGGATGCTCCTCCCTGACGCAACCCTCCGATTTTATCCAGGCTTAGGACTAGAATTTGGGCATTCGCTGGAAATCGAACCAAGCAATTCAGCATGGGAAACTGCATCATGTTTTCTTAACATTGTAGTACGACTATTAAAATTCTTGAAAACTCACGAGTGCTACACTGATGATCTTCATTTATGTATCGTATTACAGATTCCTCTGATCTGTGAAACCAAGCCCATGGTAAGCATCCAGCAGACAGCGTCCTATCAGAGCAACGGCTGCTTCCAGCCTCTTCTGGCGCACCACGGGAAGCCTGAATGTCTGCCCACAGATGTGGCTCGACTCATACAGCTCGAAGAAGGGATCAGGTCAAAGAGGAAGCACAGAAAGACCACACACCACATCAAGAGGAGAGACCAGGACCGAACTAGAGATCGAGATCACTGCGCTATTGACATGAGTAGCCTGGAAACCAAAGTCTAGACTCGTTCAGATCTTATGGTTGTGAGAGGAACGCGCAAGGAATACGTGCTAGTCGTCTGATCCTGTTCTGCAGATTTGCCATGGACATCTAGAAGAGGTTTGAATGTGTGTGACTATACATGCTATGGACCA
>QNUK01000220.1:565000-647500 GCA_013621035.1 Clarias magur
AGAGGGAATCCCATCCTGTACAGAGTGACGACTACGGCTCCGCCGAGGCCGATGTTGTGCTGCAGGGCGACCTTCGCACTCGGGACCTGCCTTTTCCCCGCCTCGCCTCTTAACTGCCAGCACAGCTCTGCACACTGGGCCAGACCTGAGCAACCAAACACAACACAGAGTGAAGCCTAATCTATCTGAGACAAATCAAGGGCATGCTTCGATGACATGACACGACATGTCACAGACCAGAGCAATCGATCACAGCACAAAGGGACTATCAAGAACATGTTCATCAAAAACAGTATGAGTAAGAGTAGCTCAGTGGACTATTTACTGTAAGGTCCAAAATTCAAAACCCAGGACTATCAAGTTGCCACTTAGTGTTGGACCCTTGAGCAAGGCCCTAAACCAGGCACGGGCAAACTACGGCCCGGGGGCCACATGCGGTCCGTTAAACGTTTTGATTCGGCCCGCCAAACTTGAAAATTTTTTATAAATTAACCTTGTTAAATGTTTTATTTCCCCTGTAATTCTGATGTTTCCTCACTAGATGCTTTAAAATAAAATGGTCATTTATTTGATTTTCAGTGTTTAAAGACTATATTTCGAAGTCAGAGATTTTATTGTAATGCAAAAGGTGATTTTATTGTAATGCAAAAAGTAATTCATTTTCATTGGAAATGAAAGCACATGTTTTCTCCATATCCCAAGATGTGTATTTTTCCCCCAATGAGGTGATGTTACAAAAGCATGCCATCCATCTGTTCCGGCCCCTTTGTCAAATGTTAGAACTCAATGTGGCCCACGAATCAAAAAGTTTGCCCACCCCTACCCTAAACCGCACAGATGTATAATGGCGTTTGCCAAATGGTGTAAATATAAATGTAAGCATTACTACTGTATATACTCCATAACGTCACACACAGAGTAAAGCAATAAAATCCTGCAGAGTTCATTCACCCACGTTCAAACAACATGAGGGGAAAAAACAAAGGTCAAAGAATCAAAGTGCTAAAGTCATTTAACGGAAGAGATCGCCTGAGCCAGATCAAAGTACTCTGTACACACAACACGATGGGTGAATTCAAACAAACGTACCTGTTCGAATAAGATTCTTCATGTGTTCAAGGAGTTGGCTTAAACAGATCAGGCACAAAGGTCCTACAATCCTTTCGGGTTATTATTACGTTTTCTTCCAAATTAAAGATACTGATAAGAATGTATTTTTAAAAAATTTATTTAAAAATAATTTAAAAAGTTACTCAAAAAGTGTTCAAAAAAATTAAGCATAAAAAAAAAAACTAAATCATAATTACATATTTTATATATAAAGCCAAGTTTGCTTCCTGATTTGTTGGATTTTGCAATCATTATTTAGTTTTTTTTAAATGGATATATACAGTATATAAATACACATGTAAACCCGACTTATGAACATTGCTGAACAAGATATGTACATAACGGACCGCAGTTCTACTTCCGGTTCAATCACTGAAGTAGCTCACGTGTTTTGTACATAAATAGACACTGTAGTGCATCAGACAACAGTATTTACAATTATATACAATATTTTCAAAGTCCAGTATATTGTATGTGTGTGAGTGTTGGGGTGCGAGAGAAATGAACCAGTCCGAGAGCACGATGATTTAAAAAAAAAATTTTTTTTTAAAAACCACCTGTTCTGATGGTGAATAATCATAATTTCGGAAAATCCTCAATAAAACAGAGTTCACACTCCAATACAGTGAAACACAGCTCTAAGACATTTCACTGTCAAATTGTTTAGGTGAGGCTTATGGTTTTTGGGGAAAGGGGACAGATTTATTCAAGTGGATTGGTATGCTTTACATTGTATATTCGTGTCAAAGGCAAATAAGTCTCACTTTGTCTGACTTACAAACAAATCTGACTTACAAACATGCTCCTGGAACGGAACTCGTTCATAAGTCGGGGACTATATATATATTGCATTTTAGCACAGTATATCCCTTAATTTCCTCCTTGTATACAGGGCGTGTCGGTCTGTAGTGAAGCCGCACCTGTAGCTCCAAGCGGGTGTCCCTTCGATATGAGCCCTCCGCTCGGGTTAACCACCCACTTGCCCCCGTACGTGTTGTCTCCTCGGTCGATCAGCTCTCCGGCCCTACCTGTGAGCGAACAAAAAAAGCAACATGGAAGATTTAAATCCATCTTTTTTGTTTAGTTTTTTGTTTTCCTGGTAGTAATAAACCAAGATCACTCCTACAGTATATACACACTACATTGTAGGGAAGGAAGGATTTTCAGCCATTGTCGCTAATGCTTTTTCTCCAAAGCTCATGAATACAACGAACATAAAGAGCACTTGGGTAAAACAAAATATAATGTCCTGGATATACAATGTAGTAATAATGACTGATATTTGAAAACTTGACGTCTTAAAGTCTAGGCAAAACAAAAATCCAGACTTTTACCTTTGGGACAAAGACCGAGCGCTTCGTACGTGATGAGCTCGTTGGCAGAGAAACAGTCATGCAGCTCGATGACATCGACGTCCGCCGGTTTCATTCCTGCCGACTCGAAGCACTTTTTGGCAGCAAGGCGAGTCATATCGTAGCCGACCTGAAGAGAGAGAAGTGGCAAATACATCTAGATGTTGGATGTGTGTGAGATCTGTATACTTCTTATTTATTTCTCTTCATAAAATGAATAAATAATGATAAAATTAAAAAACCTGGTGCTTGCCTACGAAGCTAAAAACAGCCCAGCACCGACTCACCTTCAGCACTAATCGCACCGCATTACCTTCCCTCCGATCCACCAGGACTGACCATCTCTCTGAGATCGAGAAGGTCACGCATCTAGCAATGCAACTTTTTTCTGTTTTGTCACAGAGGTGGTGGAATGAACTTCCACTAGATGTACAACTGAGTCTCTGGCATCTTTAAATGACGACTTAAGAGAAAACCGTTTCTTCAGTACTTGGGTTACTCGCAAATGTGCTTGATTGGTATTTAGTCAGTAACCTACTAACCTAATGTAAGGATCAATCCAAAAAAAAATTTCATGTAAACTTTCACGTCGAAAGTTTTTTTTTTTTTTTTTTCACGTAAATTATATGTAAAAAGTATGAAAATCGGCTCCCTGCAAAGGAAAAGTCGTACGTGTTTGTGATTCTTGAACCTCTCTTAAATTGTGTGTGCGGCTGCTTTGCTATGGAAAAAACAAACACTTTGTTTAGTTAGATAGTTTGCATAGATCCTAGAGTAAACGTAGCTCCCGTGTCCTCCACCCACCATCTTGATGCAGCTGTTCTCCTCGAATGTTGTAGAGAGATCAGTGACCATCTCCTGAGCAATGATCTCCACAGCTTTGTTCTCCAGACCGTGCTTCCTCACAAAGCCCTCGCTGGCTAGCACTGCTGCTCCGGCTCCATCAGATGTAGGACTTAACACACACATACACACACACACACACACACACACACACACACGACATATTCTTACACAAACTCGATTAAGCTTCCTAAGCTGTGTAAGCCCTGACCGAGCTACTTACCAGCACTGGAGAAGCGTGAGGTACTCGAAAACCTTGCGGGAATTCATCACCTGCTCCAGGCTGTACTCGTCCTGGAACTGAGAATACCTGAGAGAGATGACGTGAAAAGAGCAACAAGGTTGTCACTTCTGCATTCACCATTATCAAGGATGGAAGATGCTTGACATAAATCTGCTTCGGCGTCAGCGCTTTGTTTTTGGGTTTTTCTTTTTCCGCTTATCAATAATACAATCAATTTAATACAACAGGATAAATATGAGTGGTCACATGACAGGGTCCCTCGAAGTTACCAGCGTGAAGAAAAAACAGACTATTTGAGAAGATGTTAAAACATTAGACAGAAATATTTAACTGTTCTTTAATAAATTCTTGAATAATATAGAATTTGAGAGTCCGAAAAAAAAAAATCAGATAATACGACACTGTCAATAGCGAAATAAATATATCTATATCCAACATCTAGAAAAGCACAAATAGCATGGTCAGGATATCTGTTGTTGTTGTTTGTTTTTTATAACTTACGGGTTGTTAGTCGAGTGCTTGTGATTCTTCCAGGCAATTTTAGCGAAGTGCTCTGGTTTAGTTCCTGCACCACACAGACGAAATGTACCATGTCACCAAGCTGTTTCAAAAACTTTCTAAATAAATAAATAAATAAATGTCAGAAAAGGACTCCTGTGTAGACCTTACCGTACTTCTCCATGTGCTCTCTGCCAGCGTTGCCAAACATCTGAGGCGCGCCCGGAGCTGGAGCCATGCCGTATTGGTTGATCATCACTTCCATGTGTTTGTCCATAGGATTAGTCCGGTCCATATACTATTAAAAAAAGAATTAAATCAATTTATTTATCATCATCTCGTCCATAATTAGAACAATTTGCCGCTTATTAAAATTCCCAACTTTGGTCACAATCTCAAGCCTTTTGATCAAGAATGAGCTTAATTACAACTCGAGTGTAATGAGTGTATATATACATATCCCGACATGATATTATCACGATACCTTGATGCTGATTCAATTAAAATTGTGATTCTATAAAATGTCATGATTTTATAAACATACGGCTTCTAACGAGGGGAAACTAAGCATCTTAAGCACACGGTTTTCGACTAATTTGCGCTTGCCGAGTTTTGAAACCGTGTGTAAACGGGTGTAATGAGTGTTTTGGACACTAATTTGGTTGTTTGGAGAAAAAGGCTGATCGAATGCTTTTAATGCATGCAATTACTGATAAAGTAGCGTCATAAAAATGGGTCTCTGTTGCGCCACTCGGACGCTTCTGCACTCTGTACGTTATGGTTTATCTAAGGCTGATCAGCCGATCACCAGTCACGGCCAATCATGAAAACAGGCCATGGCTGCTCACTGGCCAGTGTATCTCTATTATGAATGTAAAACTTTTCTTTCTTTCTTTTTTTTTTTTAAGTGATTTTGGAGTCGTTGTGGCGATACATGAATTGCCACACAAAAGAATTGCACGATTTTTTTCTCTCTCTCCTATGCAATATGAGCAATGCATCATCCTGCTGATCAGTTTTTATATTTGTGACAGTAGAGCTCTTTTGAATTATGATGGACGGATTTAAAAATATGATTTAAAACCTAGATCAAATTTAATTTCTTTCATCGTAGAAGAGTAAAATAGGTTTCAATAGGCCTCAAAAATAAGCATTCTTTTTAGCAAATTAGCAAATACAATTAGACTCACAATTAATATTTTGTAGTGATGTCACTGTCGCACAGAAGCTCCGAAGCTTGTATCAAGCAGAAGGGGGCGTGGTTAAATGAAGCCTTGCGTCCAGGCGTGTCGGTTCCCTGAGAGTCACGTGACTAACGACAAAACAAGCCTTGCATTTGACGGAATCACGTGACTGAATCATTATGCTGACGGTTTTTGTTTCTAAATTTATAAATCAAGATTTACGAAAAAAAATTCTTCTTTTGGCATTTCACAATGAACTTTACATTTATGTCTTATATGAAGAAGGAAAATGTGTCCTCTAGATGGCAGCACAATCGTTCATGAATGAAGCTTCATGAAATGAACCATTTGGTGAAACTGTTGACTGGGAAGCCTCGACACTCAACATCACTAATTTTTCCTACTTGCTCAAAAAAGTCCCAAAACTAGGCTTAATTCCTGCAGGATTTCACTTAGACACAATCATCATCATGTGGAAAACAATTGATCAACCATTAAGACATTATTCCATTAAACTGCACATGCCAGACTAAATATCCAAAACCCATGAAAAGGCTGCACTACCAGAGCTTTATCTTTAACTCTCTGTTAATGAGTGTGAAGCTACAGCTTCTGCTCCTTCACCTTGGAAGACAACGAGCCTCTTTCCATTTTCTCGAACCCCAAAGCGAGCACACAGTCAGCCAAACCTGTAAACATAAACAGGACTTCATCCAACAAAAACAAAACTCATGAATATGTGTTTGACTAGAATTAATTTAATGTTATAATAATAATAATTATTATTATTATTATGAGACCGCTTCTGTGTCGTTAAGAAGACTCAATAGAAAAAAACACAACCATTGCTTTACGTTATTGTAGCCCAGGTTCAAAATATAACCAAAACACTCAGCAGCATTCCGGGTAACACAAACACACACGGTGCTTTGATCATAGAGAGCATTAACACTTGGAAAACACTCCCGTTTTAGGACGATTTCTACAATTTTAAGTGATTTGAATGTTTCTAAAAAATAATAATAATAATAATTAATAAATAAATACGCTCCAGGATAACATGCCGAATCTCGTACCTCCCTGGACGAGTTGTCTGGCCATGAAGATCGCCGTGGAACCCGTGGAACAGTTGTTATTGACGTTGATTATGGGGATACCCGACATACCCAGGCTGTGGTATATGGCACGCTGTCCGCATGTGGAGTCGCCTGCAGGAATAAAGACCAAAAAAAGGAAGAAGAAAAAAAATAAGAGACCACTGCAAAATAATATTTTTTCTTACAGGTGCATGTATTGGTGAGATGAACAATTTTGTTAATTTTTTTGTGAATTGCTTTTGTGAAAATAACTATTCTTATTTAGAGTGTAATATTTAACGGAAATGACATCACCCAAGATCATGCAGTAAACGCAGAAGCCTTAACAACTCAAATAAAGCAACATGCAAATAATTTGTAAACAAATTGTGTTGATGATTTGGCTAAATAACATTAAGAAATATTTTGGTGGAATAACCCCGATTTGCAATCACACCTATTATGTGTTTTGGCTCTCCACAAGTTTTTCACATTGAGGTTGAGTAACTTTATACCACCCTTTTAGCAAAAAAGCAGTACAGTTTTTTTCTTCAGCTTCCTCTTGATGACATTCCAGAAGTGTTCTGGAGTAAATTGCAGTGCTCTCTTATTTTTTTATCCAGAGCTGTATAGTTTTTTTTTTGTTGACTGAAAGAATGATATTACAAAAAAAAAAATTGAGATATTTGTACCGTAAACATAACCCACACACGCCTGCTCGACAGCAGAGTAGGGTACTGCTGCATCAGCCAATGCTTTCTCTCCTGAAAAAGACAGAAGTCAATGAAGACATTAATTTATATGGGTTAAATTATCCACAACAATAAAGAAAGAAAAAAAGAGCCAAAATCATACCTGCTTCTTTGGCCATTTCTGGATAATCTCCATCTCTCGCACCTGGCTTATCAAACTGCAGACATAAGAGAGGATAAAACGTGGATTACAGCGAGTAAAAACCCAGACTTATGAACATTCCAGTTACGAATTTCCACAGATATGAACGGACTGCGGTTCTAAAAACATTCAAAGATGGGAACAAATCTCAGAAGTAGCTCACGTGTCTTGTACAAACAATAGACACTGCAGTGCACCAGATACCAATGTTTATCATTATATACAAGATTTTCAGTGTGTAAGTGAATGTATAAAATGTCTAAAGTCCTGTATATTGTATGTGAGCGCGTGTGACGGTGTGGGAGAAATGAGTCAGGAATGAATCCAGAAGCTCGATGATCTATCCTGTAAAGCTGATGGTGAAGAATCCTAATTTTGGAAAATCCTCAACACAGTCCAAAACAGTTGGAGACAAAATAGCGCGCAGTAAACACCATGCAGACACCACACGCAGTCACAGGGAGCACTGACCTCCATAAGTCAGTGTGCCAAAAGGCGTCATCATGTGTACATTGGGAGCTGTGCAGCTGGTAGGATTCATGAACAGCAAGCTAGAACAAAAAGAGCGAACATGGAATTCTGCATTTAAAAAATGCACAAATCTGCTACAGGGACATCTGAAACGATTCGGCAAGTTTACGAGTCGTTCGAGGTGTTTTGATTGGCACGCACACCTCAAGAGCAGAAGATGATCACTGGAAGACGACGAGAGATCAGGAAGACCTTCAACGAGCTCAACCGCGGAAAATGTTGGAACCGTTCAGCAACTTGTATACGGTGATCGTAAAGGAGAGCAATCCACAACAGTGCTGCCATTGTTGGTGTGTCATACAGAACAGCCCAGGCGATCCTCACGTGTGATTTGAACACGCACTGTGTTGCTGCCGAGTTCGACTCCAGGAGTGACAGAACTTGGGTGTACGGGTACGACCCTGAAAGGAAACAACAGTGGAAGAGCCCGTCATCTCCACGAGTGAAAAAGAGGAGGCAGGTCGACATCAATGCTCACCGTCTTTTCAGACATTTCTGAGAAATCATCCCCTGGGGCCACACCGTCATTAGCGTCTGAAAAAGGACACAAGACGAAAAGCACACAAAAGTTTTTTGGCACGTGATTTTGTTACAAGAGTTGAAAATCCTGTGTAGACAATTTTTTTCTTTCTAACTTGTATGCAATAAATGTTTCAGTTTGTGATCTCAAGTCCTCCAGGTGCACAGATCTGGCAACCCTGTGTGACATCACTGGCCATGATAAAGATAAAGAAGTGAATGATGATGAAATGATGGACTCCATGAACTCTCACCTACTGTTGTGCAAGATCGACCTTGAACCCTGTACGCAGATTAAAAGTTATTCCACATCTAATACGAGATCTTTAAAAAGCTTATTTAAAAATGGAAGGGGAAAAAAATCACAAAACATTAGACAGCTTTTACTTTCTGGAATGTTCTAAACTGTTAACCTTATATTTATATAGTGAAATATTTACAAACACAGCTTTTTACACACATGACAGTTCTTTGACAACTTCTTAAATCTTAAGTAAATATATATACTGTACTTACAAGCGTTAAATGACATTTATAACGTGTAAAATGTGTAAAATAAGTCAGTTCAAGGTTGCAACAGCCATCAGTTCTGCAACTCCAAGCAAGCCAACCTAGCATGTAGCATGTAGCGCGCGCGAATAAACGGACGTTAACCAGCTTAACGTTATTTATCATTAATACTTCAGCGTTGTGATGATTTGTTTTTTACCTTCGTCATCCCGACGCCAACAACAAACACTCTGTTCCTCACGGGAGCCATTTTCATGGAATAGTGCACCTTACTGAGTGAGAGACTCCGGATTAAAGAGGCATTAATAAACCGACTCCACAGCATACTGACTCCGAAGATTCGAATCTTTTTCATGTATATAATCTGCGCTTTGTAAAGGAGTCGACTCTGATGATTCAGTGAACATGTGAATCATTGATTCGGTTGAAGTTCATTCCTCAAACTCACAGAACAACTTCAGACTTACTGTACGCAGCTCTTTCCCTGGAGGTGGATAAAGGTACCTTAAGGAATACTGATATTACTGTATGTTAAACAATAAAAATAAAAATAAAAAACACTTTATTAGAAAATCAGTATTGATGAATGCAATAAAAGGGGGACTGGATTTTCTAGATTTTACTACCTTCAACAACACCTTTAAAATCAATTGCCTTAGGAATTTTTATTTTATTTTATTAATAATCCATCCTCTCATTCATGGTATCAAAAAGTTTCGAGATTAGCTCTGTTTAAAAGCATGTTTTTTTTTCTTTTTCTTTTTTTATGCAGTGCATCCTCCCTCAGACACCTTAAAACCTGGCAGTAAAATTCACTATTGACAGTCTGGGGATTAATTGTTCGATGAACAGTGTCACAAATGTAGAAAAAGTCGGTGAGCATGCACATGGTCGAGCTGCGGATCTGCCTCGCCTTTTTCGGTCGTGGAGATGATGGGCTTTTCCTCATCATCTTATAAACTGTCGCTTCCTCTCAGGGTCGTCCCCGTACACCCAAGTTCTGTCAGTGTGTCAAGGATTGTTTCAGAAGTTCTTGGCAGACCTGGTCGCAATGTTCCTTCTGCTCCCTCGTCAGCAGCCTTGAAACTATCTGATTCCACCAAATAATAGCCAGGTTCAACTGTTAGCTCCTAAAGACATTTGAGCTTAGTATTGCATCATATTAATGAGAAATTTAGTGTAAAATCTGTAAGTTGAGACGTGTCAATTGGACTTCTGTCTTGGTCGGTAGAAAAGTTTCACTACGCATCCAAGTAGCTTCAGACGAAGGGAAGTTGGTAAGCTCGTCATAAATGTTCAGGATGGATTCTTCTGTCAAATAAAGCCAAGGGGAAGTATTGAAAGCTTTTTAATCATGTTTCTACGATATTGATGGTGACTGATTTGTATAACGAAGCAAACTGTTCTGGTTCCATGTTGTTGGCACTCATGAGAAAGACACGAATCCCTCATGAGAAACTTTATATCTAGATTCGACACTCTTGCTCCAAACACTCATACAGCAAAATATCATCCTTTATGCAGATGAAACCAAACAAAAAAGCAATTCTTTTATAACTTTATTTAAGTGCAAACCTACACCTCTGAGGCACTGGTCATCTGTGATGTAGTGAATTGTTCCTCCTCTATTCCCAAACATGCTCATTTACAAATTTAACAATGATGATGATGAAAGCATTTTTTTGTTGTTGTTGAATTTTATGAATGTTCTTTGTACAAGGTGCCTTTTTCCTCACTGGATCTCCAGACCCAATGTTCGTGGTCCATCTCAACACTTGATAAACTGATGCGTAACTTCGTAGATGCCCACCGACTCGCCAGCCTTCTCGTCGTAGTCCGTCCAGTCCTAAAACAGGACAATGTATTATTTACACATGATCTACTGGATGTTCTTAATGTGTGCAAAGCATAAACGAGAACTTGCTTTCTCCAGAAGGTTGACTTCAGGGAACTGTGTGGTCGTCTCTGCACCCTTAGCAGCAAATCCAGCCTAAGAAGAGAAAAAGAAAAAAAAAAACAGCATGGAGGTTAGTCCTGATCTGGAGCGCGAATGAAGGAAATGAAGTTGAAAAGAGAAACTGCATTCTCGCCTGTGGTTGGAAGTCGACCGGCTCAAGGCCTCGACACTCGAACTGCACCATTGTTTTGAACCTCTCGCTGTCCTCCGCCTTAAAGAAAACTCAGGTTAGAGGCAGCTGCGGATAATATCTGACTCCAACTCTTGACTTATCATCAATGAGCTATTATAAATTATTTAATAACTACAGCAACATTTTTCAACATTTTTTTCATCCCTGGGAGAAACAACAAAGAAACTCAGTTGACTATTATCTTTATTGAAATTCTCAAATGTCTGCATCTCTGTTGATATTCTATACAGTATATAATGTTAAGGTTTATTATGGTAGTTCATGACAAGCCTAAACAGTGCCAAGCCTCAATAGGTTTGATCCAAGGAGTTGATTTAGGAGTCTTAAAGAATATTTTGGTGTTCATGGATTTTATGGACACCTGGTGGAAATCGAAAATTAAAAGAACAATAGACAGAAAAAAGTGCAGGATTTTAAAAAACTACTATAATAAAATATAATAAAATATAAACTGAGTGTTTTGTCATGTCCACCTGTGGGTATGCAAACTTGTGCACTCAACCGTAGGCACAAGAGTGCAAAAATCCCATCACACAAACTGGAACAATTTCTGGGTCTTAAACATGGATGTATAAATACTGAAAAGTGTGTCACGTTACATGCAGTTAGTGATTGTGTTCTAACTTACATTATACGGTGTGATCGTGTCCTTTAGAATATCTGCAAGAGAAAGCGGTTATGTACATGTCACTGCGTAATGATTTTTTTTTTAACGGCTTAAGATGATTTTAAAAAATAGATAAATAACTCCACCAGTTGTATCTAGTTAAGTCAAAATGTGTTTGTGTGTCTGAATACATCCAAGTTCTTCTTATTCTACTTTGTTATTTCTCACTTTACCGCCAACTGTACTGTAGCTCTCACCGACTCTCTCTCATCTTCCCGACCACTTAAAGCTGATTGTCCAGACCAGACGTCCTTAAAATCATCGAATGCATCCTTCCCCGATCTTGTCTTGTCCTGATTATGTCTCAAACTCTTCGTCTGCTGTTATCAGGCACTTCCACACACTCTCCTCTTCATGTTCTCTCTCAGTACCACTCTGAGCCTTTAATTGGAGTTCTGTATGTCGCATCACCGCCACTTTAGAGCTCACTCTCTCCTCAGCTTCCCTGTCCTAGAAATGACTTTCTACTTCAGTCTTTCTATATATAAAAAAAACATTAAATGCTTCCTTCCCTGATCAGTGACTCCTTTTTCTAAAAGACTTTAAACATCGTCTTTTACTCTTCGTAGTTTTTAGAGCTGTGACACCATTTCTGTCTCTCCTGCATATATTTCCTGTACGAGAGCAGTACATGCTCGACAGTCTCACTTTCATGACATTCCTCACAGAGTCCCTTCTGCTATTAAAGATGTCTTGTCCAATTCTTAATCTGCTAATGAACGCTTTTTTTTCTTTGTGGAAGATTTGTTCAGTTTCACTCAGTATTTTACGTTCATTCTTTGTTCTAACTTGCCGTCCATGATGAAATGGCAGACGCGGTAACGCACATGGTCAGAATAGCACCAGTTGCACAATTCCAGTTGTACACAGGACAATGTCTTTTTGGCACACTGTCTGATGAAGGTCCCTGTGACTGTGGGCTTCCACCTTGTGCTGCCATCTGATGCTGTGTGTTACAAAAATAGTCTCGAAACTTTTTGATACCACCTTGTATGCGTGATGTAATATAGATATAATATGATGTTTATAGATCCATTATATGCCTGAGGTGAGTCAAATACTAACACACTTCCAAATGCCAAGGTGTGTGCATGCAGGTGTACTTTACCTATTGAATTTTCCCTGGAGCACAGTTTACACTTCTGAACCATACTGGCACTGCCTCGGCCTCCTTTCAGCGGCATGCTGTCCTAAAAAAATCTTCCTATCAGTAATTGATAAATACATACAACCTTTATTTCATAATACAAACAAATTTGCCAATAATGTAACATATACTGTACATGTACATCATAATTACCAGCAATGTGATATACTGCCATTTTTCTGAGATCTCACCACAATTCCCACACTTCAGCTGCAAAACAAAACACATCAATATCATCATTTCATTTTAAACCAACTAACTTTTCATTTTACAGTCCTGACACGCAGGCTCGGTCCCAAAAGAATCCTCACTCCCTTTAAATGCGCACTATATAGTGTATAAATAAACAGCGCTTCTTGCCCAACCTAGGGCACTATTTATCCAAAAGGAAACAACCTTGTGTCCACAGCCAGGCGAACTGCTAGCTAGCAGCATGCCGCAGTAAGAGTTACAGTTTAACACAACAAATAAATTCATGCAAAATATTGTGCTTGTACATTAGATATTTCTCCAAACTGGCATTAAGCCCAAAACCATAATTTAACTCTACCTTTAAATACCAACGGAAGTCGTCGCCTTCAGGTCTAACACTGGTAACGTTCTCCAGCGTCGCTTTAAACTGCAAACCGAATTTCTAACAAACCATGATAATAATTAAACAATGATAATGTGTAATAAAAAATAGAACTATTCACACGAGAAAAATTAGTGGACCTACCCCCATGTTGGCGTTTGCGTAAGCGCTTTTAAACTTAACGTAAAAAGCGTTAAGGTCTTTCGCGATTTCTAGCTATGCAATCCGCGTAAACGGTGTTATATTCGGCTAGTTGTATGTAGCGCCTTTGCGTATGTTTTCTATTCAGGAACGTCAGTATTCCGCGCCCTCTATTGGCAACGCCACCGAGCGTTTACGTAAGCGCTATTCATTTTTGCATACGAAAAAAACTTCAAGGAACGTTTAACGCTTTCAAATGCCACGCAATCCGCGTAAACAGCGCTGAATTATGTTAGACGTACGATTCAGGCAGGTCAGTATTTTTAAAGACAAACATATTACAAGAGTTCATAATAATAATTATTATGATATTGTTTAGTAGGAAAAAAAATATTAAAAAGACGAAAATCTACCCCATGTTGGCGTTTAGAGCGTTTGTGTAAAGGCAATTCAACTTTGCTACGTAAAAAGTATTGAGATGCTATGCGATTTAAACATTACGCAATTTACGTAAACGCCGTTACGTACGCGTTCTATTCAGCTTCGTCAGTATTGTGCGCCCTCTAGCGGCAAAGACTGAATCACAACATTTCTGCGAGCGTTTGCGTACGCGCTATTCCACTTTGCTATGGAAAAATAAGTTAAGCGCAACACGCTTTTGACGCACTCTGCGTAGACAGCGTCGAATCCTGTTAGTTTCGGGTAGCGCGTTTGTGTATACATACTGTACTATTCAGAGACGCTTGAATCGCCCTCTAGCGGCAATGACAGGAACATCTCATCACTGACGCAATACTACCACTTTCCAATCAAATAAAAGTGCCCTATGTAGGGTATAAAGCACGAGGCTATTTTCGCCCTACGTAGTGCACTGAATGTGAAGTCGCGGTTTGGGATGCGGCCATTATTAGAGGCACAGGAAAATAAACCGCACAATACAAGTTGCTTGTCAAATATGTTTTTTATTAGTAGTAGTATTATTTCCATGTACATCGTTACAGTCCTCACAGGAATCTGCACATAAATGATTTGGCAAAAAAATCCTCAGCCTTAATCTAATATCAAAAGTAAGAATGAGTTGTTTAACTACAATTCAAGTACTGGAGGATGCATAAAGATTGAGCTCCCTGACATCATACTGATTCTAAAGCACATGTCAAGTATCTTTAAAAAAAAAAATCTGTCAAATATAACATGGGATTTCCTCTGACTGTTAAGTGTAGCGCACATGTCGCATTATGTAGCTTTCTCGAACAGAAGCAGCCATGTTTCGTAACACTCCATCTTGTAACACTCAGATGTAGAAGGTCTTTCCAGAGATCTCAGTATAAAACCATTAATCAGTAGAGCAAATACACACGCAAACTCGACCACACACACACACACCTTATAAAGGGTGGGATGTAAACACTTTTGGCATTTAGGTTAAACCCCAGCCTTACAGATACTCTTCCTGAGTTCTGACTTCAAGTTTTTAAAGGTATCTCTCTCTCTCTCGCTCTCTCACACACACACACACAAAGTTCATCAGCCACAGCATTCAAACACCTGGAGTGTTTTTTTTTTAGTCTGACCCAGGACATAAACACTGTTTATTTTTCCACAGACGATGACAATGAACAAAAACAAGCGCTCTCAACTTCAAGCTGGAGGGAAAAAAAATAAGAAAAGAGAGAGACGTAAGTAAAAGCAAAAAACTAAATCTCATATCAGCCAGCTCGAGCGATGAAAGAGCGTCGAATGTCATTCCACGAGTCCGGCCCCGTCCTGCGCAGGATGAGGGGGGACGCGACGAGGTCAGTGCGGCCTGCTGGACTCAGACGGGCGTCTCTGTCGGGGGGTTACGTGACCGTTCACGTGGCCGTTCTGGCGTTTGATGAAGCCGCCGTTAAGGATGTCCTGAATGTGCTGCACGATCAGGTTTATCGCAACTGCAAAACGAACAGACTCTTACATACATAAAACAACTTGACACACATAAAAAGACTCGCTTTTGTCTTTATCGCACCGTGTATTGAACAGAATCCAAACAAATACATATACAGTGACATACTGACGTGACTCTCTAGTCCATGGAAAAACAAAGCCAGTTCCTAGAAGGTTCGCTATTGAACTGGCACGAGACATGAACTAGCTCCTGCTTCACTTTGGTGGAAAAGACGCTCATAATGTCTCATACTGTCAAAATAACATTCAACCTAAACCGACTCACCGAGGTTATCGGCTCCACGTGGAATGATGACGTCTGCATACTTCTTCGTCTATTTAAAAAAAAAAAACAGCAAGATTTCAAAAAAACGCAAGCAAAAACACAAATACGTGAGCTAATGTGGAAAAGAAAGCCGATACTCACTGGAAGACAGAACTCCTCGAAAGCAGGCTTTACAAATGTGATGTACTGGGACAGGACCTGCTCCAGCTCACGTCCTCTCTCGCCGATGTCTCGCAGAACTAACGCACAAACACACGATTCACTGTTAAGCTTAAACTTTGCCCTTCGGGATTGCGTTTTTATAAGCGTCCTCGTCAGGTACCTCTCCGAGACAGCCGCGTGTCCGGATCCGTGTCCACGAACAGCTTCATCTGGAACAGGTCGCGGATCTCCTGCGAGTAGAACATGAGAATGCCCTCGAAAAGAACCACATCGGCCGGGTACAGCGTCACAAACTCGTCCTTCCTGTTACGTTCAGGACACAAGTGATTAAGGGGGGGAAAGCAACAACAACAAAAAAGATTTAAGCAACCACCTATCCTGATTCTTTTCTGTATCAATTCACATGGGTGAAATTTTTTTATTTGTATTTTGAGGTGGTAAAAAGTTGCAGTTCCTCTATAATCCTGCAGTCTAAACTATTCGCAGACTGGCACGCAGCACAGCATTTTTTTATGTTGTTGAAGCAAATTATTTGCAACATCTTAATTTCTAAGTTTCTTTAGAATTATAATAAAATTCCAAATAAATAAATATCAAAATGGAAAATTGTTAATCATGATACAAATTTAATCAACAACCAGGTATCGTGATGATTTTGTATCGTCTGGTTCATGGCGATTCCCTTTCCTACATTTTACACGGTGCACTAGAAAGATGTTCATCCTGCGATTTATTTTTTTTTAACACACAAGGCTACCTACCTGGAATGTGTGACAAAGTCGTACACCGGGATCTGAACCGTCTTCCCCTGAATGATGTCATGGAGCGTCTTTAAGATCAGCTCGTTGTCGAAAGCGTCTGGACAGAGGAATAAGAATGAAAATAAAAATAAGCTTCCTGTTTCAAAGACACACAGACTAGAAGGCATTTCTGATTCACTCTGACTGACACGCGGTGTTTGTTACCGGGATGATCGAAGTTGAACTGTCCTTTGCTTGCCCTGGCTTTCTGTTCAGGAGTGAGCACTTTGTAGAAACTGTCCTGACTCAGGGTGGCGACCTGACGCTGCCGGTGATCGATCTTATTCTGCCCCAGCATCTCCATGATCTTGGCACATACTGAAGACTGCAGAAAGACGGATACACGGGTGCATGTGGCATGAAATATCGTAGTCGCGGTCAAAGCACTTTACTAACTGTGTTGGCAGGTTTTGATTATCAAGATCTCAACTCATGAAGGTAATGGAAAACATCAAAGTGACAACTTTATTATAAATATATATATATACGGCCCATGCTACAAAAATGCAGCACTGTGCTGCCACTTAGTTTTGTTGATGCCAAGATCATTTAAATGAACATAACAGATGCATTACTTGTAGATGTTCATTTTGTACTTTCAATCATGAAATAAATTTTTTAAAGGCCAAGTTGAAGGAAATGTCTTGTTACTTTGATCATACATTAAAGTGGGACTGTATACCTTTCATCTTAAGATATTTTTTCATAAAATAAATCTGATACACACCAACATTAATATAAATGAAACAATAAAATCCTGAAACAATAACTGATTATAATTAATAATATTCTATTAATATTAGTTACCGTTACATTTTTTAAAAAAAGACAATTTGAAAGTGTTCCTGCGTCACAGGTCACTAGATGGAGCAAACTGGACAAATGCAAAAGGTGATCAGATTATTTTTTCAGCATCAGGGGCTTTTTGGAGGTCTTGACATGCTCAAAAATCTTCACACAAGATTTTGCATTTATATAGATTTTATCTGATATACTACTGCTTGGGGATTTATATGATCACCACCAAACTGTGCCAGTGCAAATGGAGGATGCAAGATTCTGAAGGGGTTTTTATATCTCGAATGGTTTAGCCACAGTACCGCCTTAAACCTATGGTGAAATGTGGCTAGTAATTTTCTTAGTTATATATAAAACTTATATATTCTGCCATAATAATGTTGGTATTTCCCCCTTTAAAATCACACTTCGTTCTGATGCGATGGCGCAGGTGCTTGGGACCAATCATTACTGCTTTGCAACCATATTTCCCTAAATGCTCATTGTGTTATTATCATAAGTGTTACCAGGAGGGGAAGTAACATCACTTATTAAATGTAGATATAATTTTTTTATGTTGTAGTGAAGCTTAATTTCTGTGGATTCATAAAGTTTAAAAGTAAGTTATTGATATTAAAGAAGTTCTAGGTGTGGAAAAAAAATTATCGCACAAATTCAACATTTTCTGTTCAATGACCCATAACATAATTATACAAGTCTATATAATCTATAACCAAAGAACGCTTTTGATAACTTTTAGTAAATATGTGGTAGTAAACCACCACAATAACGGCTACGTGACCGGCGGGCGGCTGACGTCACAGTTCCAGCTAAACTAACATTAAATCGTCGTCGCCCACTATGGACGTCATCATGTAAACAACAATAGCTAGATCGGAATCTCCGCGCTTTTCGTTGCCTCCTGACGTTCAAACACTTTCATAGAACTTATTTTAAACATAAATAAATAAACGTCAACTCGCTATTTTTTTTCTATGAAACCAACACTTGTAACACTGTTCTTAACGCGCGCGCAAAAATAAATAAAACGCATTATACATAAAGCAGAACATAACTTTGATAATTAGCTTAGTTTTATTTAAAATGAATTTTAAAAGCTTGGTCAGCTGATTGTGCTTGGCCACGTGTTGGGAAATGAGATCATCCTACGAATAAAACGGGCACCAGCTGCAGGAGGAGTCGCGCACAGATGACGTGCACGGACAAAGAAAACCCACGCGCCGCAACCGACTGGAAATTCCCATAACTAACCGAATTGTTCATTAGTCTTTTTCTTACTTTAACACAAACTATAATTGCCTATGTTGTACGTTATGGTGGCAAGGATACGTGTGTGTAAACATTACCACTATAATAGTTCATAATAAGCTTTAAATGAAAGCCACGCGGCCAGGGCGCGCGCGCATTCGCATCACAATTGCCTACAAAAGGAAGGAGATGAGTTTTCAGACAGGCGGTGAAAAGAAACAAGAAATGGATAATTTAATACCAAAACGGTAACAATAAAAAAAAGCGAACCTTGCCGCTGGCTGTGCCGCCTGCGACCCCGATGAGAAACGGCTGCCTGATGGCGTTACCGTTCTCCTCCTGGTCCTGAAGTCGGGTCTCGCTGTCTCCAGCCATGCTGCAGTGCTGCTGTCCGAGCGCAGGTCCGATCCCAAACCGTTCCCAGCACCCTGACTGCGCGCACTCTTTGTGGGGATGGCAGAACTGTTCCAAAGACCCCACGCAGTCTACTAACGCGTCCAATAGGAAGCCATTTGAGATTGAAACCCAAACCCTCCCCCTTACCCAGGGCAGGACAAACCTCAAGCACATCTCTAGTGCACTATATCTAGGGCTAAATCCTCGCTTCAACTCCCAACTTGTGCACTTGCATAGAAGTCGTTTGGTATTAAAGGCAAATGGGTTTTTATTTTTGTCATCATCATCATCATCGTCATGGCGTGGTTATCAATCATCTTAGCTATTTTCAAACCCGTAAATGAAAAATAAAATATTAGAAAGTAAAATATTATTTCAAAATAAACCAGCCTCTTATCTCTAAAAACAAAAAAACAAGTTCAATTAACTTTTAAAAATCAGACTTAAAAAATAATGTTAAGTAATTGTATTGTATATATTTTTAGTAATAAAAATAAATCAGCCTTGATTATTAGTTTTTTAGTATATATTTTGATTATGTTTTTTTTTTTTTACTCGGAGTACGTTCAATATTTAAAATATTGTATTATATATTTTTGTGGTTTGGAAAAAAAAAAGTAATAAAAAATGCAAACATTGGTAATATAAAAAATAAATCAGCCATTAGAATTTCAGCTATTTAAAAATTGTTTGTGTAATTACTTTCAATGATTAAAAGATGTCCCTTTGCACATTATGACATCATAGGGTTGATTTTATACTTCTTGGGCCTTAAATGTATTTTGTATCATTTAGAAATCTATTTGTAATCTTTTTTTAGTAAGGGGGTATGCAAGCCAAAAAATAGTAATGTAAATACAAGAGCTACAGAGATTGTAAAATAAACTAGAGCGGTACATTTCCTGAAGAAAATGTGAGTGGTTCTTGCCATTGAATCATCGATATCGGTGATATCGGTCTCAATCAGCTGATATCGGTCTCAATGTCTTGTTTATGGGACTTAGCTGATGTCATAGCTGATGATGGTCTCAGTGATGGTCTCAATGTTGAGTCTATGCGACTTTTGGGGGGGTGGTTAATTGCCCCCTGTAAAAAAAAAAAAAAATATATATATATATATATATATATATATATATATATATATATAATAATATTAATAAAATAATAATAATAAGCCTGTGAGATAACGATAGTAGTGCTTCACCTCACAAGCACCACTACTAAATACATATTTTTAATTCATTAGGAAAAAAATAGTGTGTAATAAAGTATTATATAGTCACAGAGTGAATGACGTATGTAATGACCAATAGAAATCAATCATTTCACGAGCCCCGCCCCGTCTTCAGTAAACAAAATGAACAAACAGTAAAAAAAATAAATAAATACTTTTTAACTAAGTTAAATATTGTCGAAAATATTTAAAATAATGTATCAAAATAAATATTAAAAATATCAAATACATCGTAAATTATCAATATATTACATAATAAAACTATAATATAAAACCAAATAATAATGTTCAATATCAATATAGAAAGTAGGTCATTTTGCACACCAATAGGAATTAAGCGTGGCGGAAGTCCCACCCCTTTCCAAAATAAAGGCTGCTCCTAAAGTCGCGTTCGTTCCTGCGCGATAATTATTGCGGGATTAAAGATGTTATAGGAGGACAGCGAGTATGTCTTTCTCTTCACGTGCTGTGTATGTGACGCTGTAAATGCACGAGTCTGCTCAGAGCTCAGGAGTGTTTATTTTCTTGTCCTGCAGCAATGCGCGTCCTGAGCTCCGTTGTGCCCCCGCGGCTCCGCGCCTCTCTCCTCCTCCTCACCCCGAGTAGGACGGCGTCATCGGGAACCGCACAGATAAGAGAGCCGCTGAACTTCTGGGGCGGAAACAGGATCGGCCTCCAGGGCGACATCGGATCCGAGCCGGTATACGAGCCCGCGACAGGTGACGGTTTCTGTTCAAGTTCCACTGAAGTTTAAGTTCTCTGGGTTTGTGCAAGTAAACTTTGTCCTGCAGTCACATGGCCGCTCTGATAAACCTTTTCATGCAGGTTAATTAAAGAGAAATGGCTAAAGCTCTGTCAAATTTCAGTAACACTATAGAGCAGTTTAATAAAATGTATGATAATTTGCAGTCTTAAATATGTTACGTGGGGGAAACTGCATTAAAACACTTAACAGTGCATTAGAATAGGTCATAGTAAGGTCAGTGATTGCAGGGTAACAGTGATGATCACCTATCAGTTGGGGGTAAGGGTGATGACGAACGATTGATCAGTTGGGGGAAAGGGTGATGACGAACGATTGGTCAGTTGGGGGTAAGGGTGATGACGAACGATTGGTCAGTTGGGGGTAAGGGTGATGACGAACGATTGGTCAGTTGGGGGTAAGGGGGATGACGAACGATTGGTCAGTTGGGGGTAACGGTGATGACGAACGATTGGTCAGTTGGGGGTAAGGGGGATGACGAACGATTGGTCAGTTGGGGGTAAGGGGGATGACGAACGATTGGTCAGTTGGGGGTAAGGGGGATGACGAACGATTGGTCAGTTGGGGGTAACGGTGATGACGAACGATTGGTCAGTTGGGGGTAACGGTGATGACGAACGATTGGTCAGTTGGGGGTAAGGGGGATGACGAACGATTGGTCAGTTGGGGGTAAGGGGGATGACGAACGATTGGTCAGTTGGGGTTAAGGGGGGTGACGAACGATTGGTCAGTTGGGGTGAACGGTGATGACGAACGATTGGTCAGTTGGGGTGAACGGTGATGACGAACGATTGGTAGTTGGGGGTAACGGTGATGACGAACGATTGGTCAGTTGGGGGTAACGGTGATGACGAACGATTGGTCAGTTGGGGGTAACGGTGATGACGAACGATTGGTCAGTTGGGGGTAACGGTGATGACGAACGATTGGTCAGTTGGGGGTAACGGTGATGACGAACGATTGGTTCGTTCGATTGGTTACAGTGGGTAACAGTGATCAGCGATTAGGCTTTTCTAACAACAGCTAATGCGAAAGATACTCATCCAGGCTTAGGTTTATAGACACGGGTTGTGACTCAACCGAATCTGCTCTCTCAATCTGTATAACCAGTAGATGTGTTGGCAGGAGTGTTGTAAGAAGAAATTGTACTCACTTTATAAATATTGTTAAAGTTATATTTGGGATTCATGGTACTTATACATGCAGTTACCTCTGACAGTAGACTAACCCCATAAGAAATGATACAATTATAATTTTTTGTGTGTGTTTATATGTGTAGGACGTGTGTTATGCCAGCTGCAGTTCTGCCAGGCGGCGCAGGTGGACGAAGCCGTAAACAGCGCTCGCTCCGCTTTCAAATGCTGGAGTAAGATGGCTGGAATGGAACGAGCCGGGGTCATGCTGGAGGTTGCACGAATCATCCAGGTACACTGAGGTCAAAGGTCAACGACAAAGGTCAGAAGTGTCATACCGGGGTAATGCAGCAGAATTTGTCTTTTTTACGGACAGAAAAGAAGGGAAGAGATCGCTGAAGTTGAGGTGGTTAACAACGGCAAGTCGATCACAGAGGCGCGGCTGGACGTGGACTCAGCCCGGCTGTGTATCGAGTATTTTGCTGGTCTTGCGACAACCATGGCAGGTTTGTTATCGTGTGAAAATGTTAAGTGTAAATCGAATTTGGAAGCAAAAGGAACTATGCGGGCAAAACTCTGTTTACAGGACAGCACGTGCAGCTAGCAGGAGGATCGTTTGCTTACACGCGCCGGGAGCCGTTGGGAGTGTGTGTGGGAATCGGAGCCTGGAATTACCCCTTCCAGATCGCGGCCTGGAAGTCAGCTCCGGCTCTCGCCTGCGGTACGGTTACACTGCAGAAACCAGGACAATTTCACGTCAAAATTGTAGCATACGTTTGCCCCGGACTTTCAGTCAACTGTTTCTTGCATTTGCAGGGAACTCGATGGTGTTCAAGCCATCCCCGTTGACCCCGGTGACTGCGGTGCTGCTGGCTGAGATCTACACGCAGGCCGGCGTTCCTGACGGTCTGTTTAACGTAGTGCAGGGTGCTCAGGAGACCGGAGCTCTGCTGTGCCAACACCCTGCCGTAGCCAAGGTCTCCTTCACTGGGAGTGTGCAAACCGGCAAGAAGGTGCGAAATCCCAGGCATCTAACTCGCGAGCATTAGCACTTGCTAAGCGCCAGAAAAACATTACCTGTATTAGGACAATTAGACTCATGTCTTTATTTTAGAAATGTGAAACATCAGGATAATAATGGAGAGAAAGATCCATTTCAGCTTTTTATTCCTTTTTCATGTGGGTCAGATTTTACATTCACTTGGTTAGTATTTGTTAATATTGCCTTCAAATTGTCTGACTGGTGGCCTTCCAAAAGCTTCTTACAATAAATTGCTGGAGTTTTATCCCGTTCCTCCTGACAGAACTGGTCTAACTGAGTCAGGTCTGTAGGCATCCTTGCTCGTTCAAACTTTTCTGCCAACAAAAACCCACCAATTGACAGAAAGTGCTCAAGCCGTGATGTCATTTTCTGGAATTTTCCAAGCTGTTTAAAGGCACAGTGAACTTAGTGTGTGATATTGTTGTGAATAATAAGTCTAATAATCTATCTTTAAACCAGTTTTAGAGAAATTTGACTTTTGTCGTGCGTAAAGAAGACATCTACTAAAATAGATAACCGATTTGCTTATACTATAGTTTAACATGAAATCAGCTTTAATGACTTCAGCCTAAGTGTATTTAACTTTTTTACATCTATCAACTGTATCAAGGTTTAATATTAGAAGGTCACTCATTGAATAATTTTTTTTTTTGTTCCTTTTTGATCATTTTGCTGTGATCTTGCAATAGCGAAGCCTCACCTCCGCCAACCTGCCAGGCTGAATGGTGTGGTTTTTATTTTTTGCCTTGCAGATAATGGAAATGGCATCCAAAGGTGTGAAGCCGGTGACCCTGGAGCTCGGTGGCAAATCTCCACTGATCATTTTTGAGGATTGTAACCTTGAGAATGCGATCAGGGGAGCGCTTATGGCCAACTTCCTCTCTCAGGGACAGGTACTGCATTTCAAATCGAGACCGATGATTTGTTGTACCGTGATATCCACAAAATCTTTCCTGGTGTTTGGGACAAATCTGTTAACGTGGTATTAAATTAATGATTATTGAGGCATCGATGTAGCAATGATTCAAATTGTTTATATGGTAACGATATTATATTTAAAAAAATATTTTACTTTTATATTATTTTTGTAAATAAACTGTGGAAATGTTTGACAATTGGACAATTGAAAGCTCATTTACTAACTGATAATTAGCCAATAGGCTGTACATTTCTACATTTTTAAGGTGGTAAATATGTAGGTACACAACCGAACCGTTTTGAGCATATAAAATAATATAAAAATATAAAAATAATTTTAGTCTAGTTTTAGCAATAAGATTATTAATTAATTAATTAATAAGTCAATCTAGTCTAGTCTTTTTTTTTCACAAAATAATTATCTTAACATTTTTAAATGTTTTTTTAAAAACATTTAATTTTTGAACCACACTCGTCTTTTTCTGTCAACAATACTGCATGCAGATTCCGTTATTGTCACTGTTCATTGATATCCGTGACGTCTCGACTTAGTCACAGGGAAAAAAGGTCGTCAACCAATATTTTTCATTGATGAAATGAACAGTATTATATGGTTGTTTTTATTTTATTGTACAACACTATTAAACATATACTATACAGTACGTTTCTTTTCAATCCTAATATACAATAGAGAGTTCGCTGCAATAACTGTGTGCAGTAACTTCTCTCAAGACCTTTTAACCTACACTAATACAGAATACTCTTTAACTCATCATTGAGTTTCCTCTACACGCAGGTGTGCAGTAACGGGACGCGGGTTTTCGTGCACAGACCGATCCTCGCCCGTTTTTTGGAGGAGGTGGTGAGGAGAACCAAAGCGATCCGGATCGGCGACCCCCTGCTGGAGGAGACGCGTATGGGGGCGCTGGTCAGCAAGGAGCACCTGAACAAAGTGCTGGGATATGTGGACCAGGCCAAGGCCGAGGTACAGCACGACTCGCTCACTGCCTGAGGAACATTCAGGCATTTAATCAGTAACACTGTTTTAAAAACACAGTATTGGTCATATATGGTTTTTATATAATACAGAAAATGTGTATGCCAAAGAAGCTACTTCTGAAGTTTATGGAATTGACCGATCTTGCTTCCCTAAAAAATTCACATTGCTAACTTCAGCTGTTTAGGAGAGATGATTTTATGTGGCCCAAAAAAAATGCCAGCGTTCTACTGTCTTGCTTCAAACAATAATCATTTAAAAGGCAAATTATTCATATTTCTTTGAGTATTGATATGAAAATTGGTTTAAGCTTCTAGAACCGTATGTATGTAAAAATTGTTGCTTAAATTAAAATGTTTTTTTTTAAAGCTTAAAAGTAAAAAAAAAAAAAAAGCTGTATTGTCCGTAACCATGTCAAATTCACGTTGCAATATAAATTTCAATTAATCAATAACAATTTAGCATTTTAGTATAATGCGCCTTATTTAGGTTTATCTCTTTTCATGGGAAATTTAAATCAACCAAGTTTCATCTGAACGACAGTTAAAACCGTTGAAAGATTTGAATTTATTTTTAAAAAGTAACGGACACTGCAGACATAAAAGGGCAAAAAACTGTATTTAGCAGTTGTGCTTTTTTTTTTTATCTCATAAAAATATTAATGTGTATGCACATTTACAAAAAGATTAAGTATGAAGCGGGAGATGAGAAGCGTAAAGTATTATGAAAAATGATGTTGTGTATGTGTGTGTATATTATATATATATATACTTTATTTTCATATATATATATATATATCTGATCATTTACTTTGACCCTAGACACTTTTTTGCACAAATACCTTGTTTTGCCCGACTACTTGTAGATAAATCTGATAAGTTATTTTTGCAACCTGTTCCTCATCAGGGTGCTCGGGTGCTGTGTGGAGGAGAAGCGTTCACGCCGACGGACCCTAAACTGAAAGGTGGATATTATATGACCCCCTGTGTGCTTGGTGAGTTTCAACTGTCTATCAGCATTTATGACTTCTGCAGCTCAAATAGATTAGATTAGATTTGCCTAGATTACTGAAGTACAAAACCATATTGCAACCATATAGTAATGCTGTCAAACAAAATGTATAATTTGAACTCCGTGTCCTGGATCAATTGCTTCCAGACAACTGCACAGACAACATGACGTGTGTCAGAGAGGAAATCTTCGGACCCGTGATGTCGGTATTGACCTTCGACACAGAGGACGAAGTTCTTCACAGGGCTAACGACACAACCCTGGGACTGGCTGCTGGAGTGTTCACGAAGTAATCAGGTTTTTTTTATTTGTTATTCATCCTTTAAAAGGCAATGATGAGTAATCTATTTGCTTTACTAGGACGAGCACTCATTAAACATCCTCTGTGCCAAAGAATCAACACAGAGGATCTGATTTGCAACCTGATTTAAAAAAACTGGATGTATGTGTAAAAATAAAAAATAAAAAGTATGGAATCAACACTCTTGGAAAATGTTCCTTCAATTGTTTAATTGTGTAGAAACAAAAAATTAATCACAGACATGCCGCAAACTATTTTCATTTAACACTCCAACCTTCTTTTTTGGTTGTTTAAAGCCAAAAAGTTGGAATGTTAAATATCTTTTGTGGCAAATCTGTCACTTTTTGTTTTTTCTTCACAATTGAATTGAACATTTTCTTAGAGTGGTTGATTTTCATACTTTTTTTGCCATGGTTTATATGACCAAATCAGATTTGTGGTATTTATAATGTGTGCCACAAGAGGGCGCACATTACATGAAGAGATGTGAGCTGTTGACCTGTTAAAAATCACTCTGCAAAAACTTAGTTACTGTGTGTATGTGTGTGTATGTGTGTGTATGTGTGTGTATGTGTGTGTATGTGTGTGTGTGTATGTGTGTGTGTGTATGTGTGTGTGTGTATGTGTGTATGTGTGTGTGTGTATGTGTGTGTATGTGTGTGTATGTGTGTGTATGTGTGTGTATGTGTGTGTATGTGTATGTGTGTGTATGTGTGTGTATGTGTGTGTGTGTATGTGTGTGTATGTGTGTGTATGTATGTGTGTGTATGTGTGTGTGTAATATATAAATTGTACGTGTGCATGCATTCCCTCTTTCCTTTGTCCATCAGGGACATTCAGAGAGCACATCGAGTGATTGAGAACTTGCAGGCTGGCTCGTGTTTCATCAACAACTACAACATCACGCCTGTGGAGGTGCCGTTCGGAGGCTACAAAGCCTCAGGTAATGGTTAAAAACAATAAGATTAAGTATAATATTCCCCCAAAGATGTTTAGATGAAAATCTCATCTTAACTTTAAACCTGACTTTGAGTCCAAATCCCAGCAATACTCATTCGTGGCAATGCTATTCAGTCTGTTTTCATACTGCACATGCACTATACGGGGAATTCAGCTACAGTGTCATTAGTGAGTTTGGATGCCAAGGAGTCTCCAGTTCAGTCAGGGTTCTAATTGAGTTCCTATGAGTTACATCCCATGCAAATATATATTATAGCATGCAAAGGCATTCTGTACTATTCTTACTTTTGCTGCAGCAGTTTAGGGAAGAACCATTTCGGGGGTGCTGTTCGGGGGTGCATAAACTAATGGTTGTGGATAGACTTTATCCAAAAAAATTGTTCACACTTGTCACAGCTTTCTTTTTTTTTCCTTTTGTCGTGTCTTTACAGGTATAGGAAGAGAAAACGGCCAGGTGACCATTGAGTACTACTCTCAGCTCAAGACCGTGGTGGTCGAAATGGGAGACGTGGACAGTCTCTTTTAAACACAGGACTGGACAGAGGAGATATCTTTAAATAGGGTTTAACGATTATTCCTGAAATGTACTGATGTTGATTGTACAGGACATAATAAGTGCCTTATCATGAGATTGGGTGGGACAATACAGAGATGGGGGGAAAAAGTCCTATACTGTGATATTCAGTAGTATTAGTAGTAGTAACGAGCACGTTTTTTTAATTATTTGGTTACAGAAATGATTATACTGATCTATTTGTAAGACCTTCGTGAAGGAATACAGCCAATACTTCGGCAAGCCATGTTTTACAAGTCATTTTACGAAGTATTACAGTTGAACCTCGACATACGTGGACTTTTCGCCTTAAGAATTGAAATATTGGAAGAATTTTTTTCGGCGAACGGTCTGAAGCCGCAAGTACGTCCGCGAGCCATTCAATACTTGTTTGTGTCATTGGAAAGCCAATGACGGGAACAGATTATGTGCATTTTTTGCAGTTTTGTTTTTTTATTTTTGAAAAAGTTCATACTGCAATATAATTTAGAGTTTAGAATATATAGAATACAATAATATATAATATAGACTTTCAGTAATGGGTCTTTTTTTTTTTCCAGATTTTCTTTTTCACACTGATTTAGCAGTGTATCATCAGCCATATTTTTATGATGTCTGATGTTATTACACATCACATGTTTATTAACATATTTATAAATGACCATTACCCTTTCCTTCTACTTGATTTCACTAGATTCAGCCATTCTCATCATGACTGATTAAAACAAGCTAGGTTTTGACAAAACCGCTATAAATACTGGAAAGCTGTTTGTTTAGACGAAGCAGCATTTCCTTGAAACTGTGAATCACATGCACACTGAATCACAGAGTTGTTTCATTACAACTCTAAGCTGTGTATTGTCTAAATGTTTTATTGCTTATGTAGTAATTAATGCTCCAAACCAGATGGCACTGTAATAACTACAGATGTATGTATTTAAATTGAGAATTTCATGAGGGGAAATGAAATATAGTAAATAAACAGAAATGTCTCATTCATTGCTGTCGGTGTGCACTGTTTTTTTTTTTGTTTGTTTGTTTGTTTGTTTTTTGTTTTTTTTTCTGTTTTTTTTTTTCGCCCTTGTATTGAATTACAGTTCTTTTGAAAGAAGTGTCACGAGGAAGCTCAATAATATATGAACACTGAAACTGAGCTAGTTACTACTACATTTAAATCATTTAGAAGTTTCCATGAAAATGATGTCACGAATAAACACACGGATATCAATACTGCAAACGTGCGAACAAACTGCTGTGGTAGTACTTAGATTTCTTTCCTTCTTCTCTTTGCCAGTTTGTTTTCTCCTCTCTGAAAAGAAAAAAAAGGGAGAAACCAACAGGTAATCATTTTGTAAATCAGATTAATAAAAAAAAATCTTTGGTCATAATGCCTACCTTCACCAGGGTTTTGGCGGGTTGCTTGAACTGCGCGGCCGATTCTAGAGATAAACGAGCCATAAATTACCTTGAGGTTGCCATAAAACTCTCAGAGAACTTACAGAGACGTCAGAAAAATAAACTCACCGTCCTCAGATGGCAGATCGTTCTCCTTGCACGGTCCAGGCACCTACGGATTTCAGTAAGCTCAGCAGTCTGAAGGAGGGTTTTCTCCGGGACGATGTAGTAAATTCTACAACACTGAAGTTAAACATGCCCCTTTTCAGGTCTCACCTCCTGCTGTACGGAGTCCTGGACGCTCTCACTCATGTGGTCGCCCTCCTGCAGTTTGCTCAAGCGGCCTTGCTCGGCTGCCACTCCGACCTTCAGGACATGGAAAGGAGTCTGCAGGTCTCCCACTCTGAAGTGCACCGCTGTGCCCTCGAACCACAGGCTGTCGCACACGCCCTCCTTAAACCCCGGCGGCTCGTAGTCTGATGGTGTTACTGTCACATTTCAAACAGGCAACTATTTAATACTGCACAGTGTTTTGGTTCTACAGTATACAGTGTGCGCTTGGTGTTACTTTTTTTTTTCCCCCAGAGACACTACGTCAAGCCAAGTTCTAACACGCAACACTTCTCACAGCTGTGTTTACTCTGTGCTACGGATGTTTGTTTTACCATCATCGTAATAGTAGAGCTTCATGGTGAGGTAGACATCGTCAGGCAGTGAGTCCAGATTCTGCATGAGCAGAAAAAGCTTTCTGATCAGCAAAACTGAGGCCTTCTTTGTGTCCTCTATGGTCACCCTCATCTCGATGTTCTCGTTTCTTCAACAAAGAGGTTTCAGTGTTTATTAGCACAAGTTCTGACACTGGGTTTTTTTATTATTAAGGTCTACAAATGATCCTCTAACACTGTATCTATCACGTGCAGCTCAGCACAGTCGACTGCAAGCTTCTGTATTAGCTCTACTAATCGTATCCGGTCATCTGCCACTTAAGCTTCTACTAGAGAGGAAATTTCCCACTCCGTTTCTGGACACACGAGGGTTAAACAGGAAAGTCAGAAAATAGCTAACAATAGCAGTGATCCATGCTGTCTGACATTCTTGAGTTAAGTGCTACAATGAAGCTACAGGGTTAAAGAAAGCTTTCATCACAATAATAAATTTTACTTGTGTGATGAATTATTGTGTACAGAGCTGAACGCATCAGCACTACACATACGAGAGACCTGTTAATTAGCTGATGAAGTTGCAGGAAGTCTTTAATGATGTTCATAAATTACCTTGAGGTTTTCATGGCAAATCTCTTACCTGAGGATGTCCATCTGAGGCCCTAGGTCTGTGTACTTAAACTTGAACTGGTAAGATTCAATGACATGCTGTAAAAAATGTAAATATATAAAATTATAAAGATTAAAAAAAAAACAAATACACAATTTCCTGACATAATCATAATCTTCTTGCTTTTTAATACACTCTGCATCTGTCAACAAGATTTAGTTTTTCAGCTCATTAAAAAAAAATTTTTAGACTGCGAGCCACGAATGCACCACTGTCTTTATTTCTTCATCAGAAGTGAATCTTCGTCCTCGTATTGCTGCTTTCAGCGGACCATCTCACTCCGTCAAAGTTTGACGGAGTGAGATCAGCACTCTAGTGAGCTAGATGCTTTAAAACCTCAAAAGTGATTTTTTTGCAGTGTGTCGAATTCTCTGTTTAATCAGGTTTAGGCTTCAGCTCTGTAACAAGCACAGTTGATTGTTAATCCTTTTTCCTGATAATGTTCCAGTACTGGACCTTGAGATGAGAATCCCATAAAAATATAAATGTTGATGAATTTTCCAGCTGATGGTTGACCTTTGAACTTTTTTCTCGGTCTCTGGTTTCCGTTCCATACTCTGGCATCACCTAGTGATGAATTTGTGTCTCGTCACCGGTAATTATTCTCTTTAAGAAACTTTCATCTTCCTTAAGGTATCATTTAAAATTTTGTTTGCAGATATTCAAATGCTCCTGCTTATGCTTTTCTGTGAGTTGTTTCGGGACCAGGTACACCCTCAAACTATAAAAAAAAACACGAATCACTGGATGTTGTTCTCCTATCGTGCAAATCACAAGTAAGGGCGTCAGGTTTGCTTGCACCGCAGTTACAAATTAATTAATGTAACATGTTCACATAAGACAGTAGCCTTGAACGGAAAGCGCTGATAAGATTGTGCAGGCAACAGAAGTTGTTTTTCATATATCTGTTGTGTGGATCATTTATGACTCTTAGAAAACCTGGATGGAAATACAGTATGTACTGTACAGTTACTTACATTAGTGTCATCTGGGTCTCGGTGCACCTGTTCAAAATACATTATATATGAGACAGACAATACATTGTCAGGGTACTCCCTGTGTTAACTAATAAACACGTGTACACTTACCCCGATAAGCACAATTTGCAGCTGAAAAAAAACAAAAGCACGAAATTTAATTTTCACTCTGCACAATCACTGAAAAACTTCACAATTATTTGAACTCACATATTTTTTCTCCAAGGCATCAAAACATCCAATCAACCTGAAAGGAAGAACAAAGTATTATTTTAGTTACAGCATGCTTGTTTAAGATTCATTAACAGTATTATTTTACAGTAAGTAGTACCTGACTGAGTAATATATTAATGCATCATCACCTGCTATTAAATTCATATTTGAGTAAATCTGTGTTGATGTATTCTGAAGAAAAATAAAGCATGGAAGAAAGTCTTCCCAGAAACCTGATACACAGCCCAAAGTGTAACATATACAGTATTAACTTTCAATATTTTTTTTAGTGGAAGGCGGCCTTGAAATGTTGTGGCTGCTACTGAGTGGACTCATTAAAACAAAAACAAAAAAAAAATGTTGAACAGTCATACACAAGCAATACCAGTAGCGGTTGTTACACATCCACTAGAGATATGAGTGATACAAGTGTGCTTGTGTGTGTGTACCAAGATTGTTTCAGTCATGATTTATCAGTTATGGAAATATATAACCACTTACCACTTGACTATTTTGTTGGCTCCTGGAGAGGTGCAGTCCTCTTTAAGAACTTTGAGGCATAAATCTAAAATGTTTGAAAACAATAAACCTTGTGAGATCTTAAAGCTAAGATCGTAAAACGTTACATGGACGATTTGACCATAAAAAAAAAGACAATATTAATTCTTTGAACTCAACCTGTTTTTTATGGTATAGCTCAAAAAATAATAATAATTCACTATAGCTTACATAGACTAGAAGGGATTTAAAATAAAGCTTTCATGCTGGACTGTTATTCACATATTTGAACAGCTTTTTTAACCTTTACTTTTAGCATTTTTACTTTTCTGTTAAAAGTGACATCATGAAATTAAGCAGCTATACTGCTTCCTTATTTTTTTGTTTGTTTGTTTGTTTGTTTTATTTAGTGAAAAAAAAAGACCTTCTAAGTAGCGGGATCGATACGCGTCTTCTGGAAAGATCCCACGCAGGTATGTTATAGAGGACACGGCCAGGACCAGCATTCGCTTAACAAACACCAGAGACTGCGCCTGAGTTCTGAGCTCCTGGTTAAATAAACTGTCCCACTGAAAGTATAAACATATGTAATATAACATGACCAATGTTATTCAACGCATTTCAACGTTTAAATTTACACACCATACATTTGCTGTGAAATGTCTGCTAAGTACGGAACATACAATGGGCGTTCAAGTCAAACCGGGACTGCCATTTACAGAAGTCATCAAGCATCGTATAGTGATGAGACTCGGTCGTTCCCGTGAACATTCAGTTATTCATTATTTAGTAATATTAGTTATTCATTAATTTATATTTGTAATAATTTTGAAGGTATAGCAAAGTTATCACTAAGTCATTAAGTTTATTTATGTTAAAGTTTGTTTGTTTTATTCCATTTGTCCACTCCTCATTCTGGTGTACTAAGAATTAAGCTAAGCAACATGTTAAATGTTTATTTAGAGAAATTATGTTAATAGGAGTTAGTTGTAATGATTTTTTGTTTGTTTGTTTGTTTTACCTCAGCAACCTCCTGTTTTGCTTTCCCTCGCTTTTTCAGCCCGGTTGCCATGTTCTTACAGTTAACTAGTATTTATTTTTATTTTTTTATTTCTCCCCAAACCTAAACAACTAGCTTACTTTGCTGAGTAAAAAATGTTTAAATGTCACTTTTAAGGTGTTTAATTTGTAAAAACGACATCGCACTCTGCTGAGGTGAAGACTGTTAGCCAAGATGCTACCATTGTTGTTCGTTGAGGCGGCTCGTGAACGCTCGCGCGAATCAATCACCTGGAATCGTTCGGAGATCACGGGGTTGCCAGGAATGCCGTATTTTTAAGTTTGTCATTGTAAAATATATTATATTGGGATGCGACTTATTATATTTGAGGAATTGAATGTCAATACACAGAAATTTTTATTTCTTTTTTGTTACACTGTAATACCAGAGTTCCTAAATAGGTGATAGGAATAGTTTACGATGGAGAACATTTGCATCAGTTTCCTAATACGCATCAATAAATGCACTTAGTGATAAAAAAAAAATACTATAATTAATGTTTGATTATTAGTTTACTTCAAACTTATTTAAAACTAAAAAAAAATGACCTGGCTGCTGTCTGAAGAGTGCTTCAGTTGTAACTAAAGTATTATCCAAATCATAGTACACAGATTATTCTTATTCTATAACTGTAAAAATCTGAATACAACAGCATCAATATCATTTAAAACAAGTTTACTTTAGATTTCCGACAGAAAAATTAGGTGATTTAGGAGTCAACCGTGCTTAGCAGTACGTGCAGATTTCTCCAACTTGATAAACTTTTAGCCATAATCATCTTCGTTGATCAACTTCATTTGTGGTAAGGGACGAGTAGTGGATTTTTTGTTTTTGTTTTTTTCCGGAAAACTCTTTTTCGGAAATTTCACAAATCATGATTATGTTCTAAATGTTATACTTTATCATTAATGTTCTTAAAGCTGAATTCTGTTTCTCAGTTAAAATGCATGCAGCATAACGGTTTCTCCAAGTTCCTCTCTTTCCCTGTTACAAAATATCTTCTTACTAAAACCAGAAAGCAGAATAAAAGACAAGTCTCTCAAAGCCACTCTTTCATTTTCCTTTTTTATCTCACAAAGGAAACATGAGAAGGTATAAACATACAAAATAGTGGTCTTCTACATGAGCATCATATTTCTCACGACGTCACACAACATAAACAACAATTACAATCCTACACACTTATTTTAAGCTTAACAGAGTCGTAATTGTTACTGAGGTTTGGTAGAAGTGCCAGTGTGGGGCTGGTTAGACTACACTGCAGAGTGGCATCTGCTTAGTTTTGTTTGGAGAAGAAATCTTTGCTCTTTTGGACATCGGGCTTAATCGTGTCCTTTCCGGGCTTCCAGCCGGCTGGGCAAACTGGAAAACAATATGAAGATAAAGGTCAATTTGTTTATTAAGGATTAAATTATTAATAATCAAGCTACATGACAGATCACCAAGTGAAAATGTGAATGAACATAATACATATACATACTGTATAAATACTGTATACTGTATAACTTTAATCCAATTTTGAGAAAAAGAACCTCTAGGTAACCTCTTAATTTTATAAGGATGTAAGAGGCAGAAACTAGATTCTAGATCTTAAATGAAACTCAAGATAATGCTTTGTCTTCACTTCAATATCCAGTATATTCTATGTTTTTATATGCAAGAAGCAGTATGGTAACTTATGTTTTTTCAAATATTATAGCCATTGTCATGTTTAAGAGAAGGACTGTTTCAGTCTAATAGAAAGCTTTATAACTCATTACTTAGTACTAGATCCTTCCAATAATGAAGATTTACTTTTAAAAGTCATTAACTGCACCTCCCCATCACTCACCTTCTCCGTGTTTATCTGTAAACTGAAAGGCCTGCACCAGACGCAGCGTCTCGTCGATTGAGCGACCGACCGGCAGGTCGTTAATGGTGATCTGCCTTAAGATGCCTTTATCGTCAATGATGAAGAGACCTCTAAGAAGAAATGATCAGAATGCATCTTTAGAGAACGTACCGTAGACCTAATGCCCACCTTGCTATCAATCATTCAGTGTCATGTGACTCACTACGCTACACCCTCCCACTTCCACCTTATTACAGTGATGTTTCATGACCTTACATGAACTATTAACAGAGCTTAAAACTATTAACAGAGATTTATCATCATTTTAATTTCAGATTTGGATCAGGAACTGCAAACACACCTGTAAGCGATGCCTTCGTCCTCCTTCAGTACACCATAGTCTTGAGAGATTGTCCGTTTGGTGTCAGCCACCAGAGGGACCTTCATGTGTCCCAGGCCACCTTGCTTCCTGGGGGTGTTTATCCTAAAAATGCATAAGGAAGGAAATATATACATAAATCACTTATCTTACTAGCAATTCCGGATCGTTTCGGGTTTGCTATTGAAAACGCTCACCAGGCTAGATGGCAGAAGTGCGAGTCTACAGACGCACCAATGACCTCACAGTTGATCTTTTTGAATTCTTCTGCTGCGTCACTGAAGGCGATAATCTCGGTGGGACAGACGAAGGTGAAGTCCAGAGGGTAGAAGAAGAAAACAACGTACTTTCCTGAAAAAAAAAAGAAAAGGAAATGAAAGAAAGAAAAAAGTTTGTTCTTAACACCGGCGGTCTTACAAATTATAGTATTTTGATTTCCATCCATTCATTTAGGAAACTCTGTAGTTCAACAGTGACAGTTGGAGGCCAATGATGACCATTATACTCATTTCCATTTTTACACCTGTGGGTGGACCGCCGGTCAACTTTCACATGATCATTCACACACTACGAGCGATTTGGGAACACCAATTAGCCTAATCTGCTGGCCTTTGGAGTTTTGGAGGAAACCCAAGTACCTCGAGGAATCCCCAGGATCTCCATGCACACAGACTCGGAGATGGGAATCGAACCCGGACCCTGGTGGTGGCAAACCACCAAGTCACAGTGCTGCCGGTATTTGATATCATTTGAAAATAAGCAGGCATACCTCGATAGTCCGACAGCTTCAGATCCTTGAACTGGCCATCAGGCATCACGGCCTTGGCTGTGAAGTCAGGGGCAGGTTTGCCGATCTGTGCTTTGCCAGCTGACATCTTGGATTGAACTGCAAAGAGGAACAAAGATAAAGTGAACAAAGGATAAATGGTAATCTGTTATCAGGAGTGCGTGTTAAACATGAGATAACAAAAACCCAATAACGTGCATTATTAAACACATTAAAGTGATTTTCATAATCAGTTCTCGTGCAATAAACTTTTGGAGCTCAAATCCAGGCTTATCACTTCCTCAATTTCGCAACATTTTGCTCGAGGCAAAGTCCAGGTAACAGCACGAATTACTACAGTCGTTCATTCATTCGAATACTTTATTTCATCATTTATTAAAACATAACTTAATCATGTCTTATATGAGAATATTAAAAACCGACCTTTTGAATTAGCCAACAGTAACCTTTTTTTCCGAATACTGTACTGTTTCCTTTTATAGCTGCGTTCCAAACAGGTCTCTAATCCCGACCTCTGCGCACTACACCTAGTGTTAATTAAACCACTCTACACTGTGATTAGTGCACTACGGAGTCGATAATAGAGCGGTTTATGATCCGGCATCTATTCAATAAGTTATGCTACAAAACAAATCCGCCATATATATATATATATATATATATATATATATATATATATATATATATATATAATTTTTTTTAATGCAGATGAATATTCAATATTAAATGTGTTAGGATATTTAGGAAATAGATACCGGTAATGCATGACTTTAATTAGAAGCGAAAATATTGCTAAAACGCAAAGTGCATTTCACATGTAAAAGCGACATTTAACCCCGAACCAAGTCTCTAAAAATATCTCTATATATGATGGTTATTCATTTTTATATTATTTAGAGGAAGAAAAAAAAAATACAAATAAAAATCCCACCTTTGGTCCTCTGCGTTCTGTTACGTGAAGTCAGGAAAACCCACAGATCCGCGGTCGCGCGCGTTTATATAGCCACGCTGAAATCTCGCGAGACTTTCTCCTCCCTGATCCACTTCAAGATCCAGTACACAGTGGTGGAAGACTGAATGAAGGAGTCTGTTCTGCCTAGCCTAGCATGACTTTGCACTTTTCTGACCTCTTGCAGATTTGTCATAATGCCAAGGAAGCGATAAAGTAAAAACAAACCCATCTGATACGATCCAGTGCCTCGATATGAGCTCCTGTTTTTGAGTAAACACCTTGAAAAGAGCTGAATAAGAGCCACAGCTCATGTTAGGCCGTATCTCCTACCAGTTCTTTTCTTTTAATGAATAGGTTTGGCTTTGCAAAGGGATCAGGGATTTTGTTTAAAAAAATAATAATAATTTTTTTTAAATCTGTGAAAGTGGTACGCACAGAACTTTAAATGACCGACATGAATGAATTGAATATGAGGTGATTAAATGTATTTACCTCAGTTCAAACAAGGCCCTTGTCATATATCTTGAATATGATTTTAAATAATAATAATAATAATAATAATAGAACTCAAGCTGTCACATGTCCAAGTCAGTTTTCAAATAGATGACTAACAAGCATGATATTTGTTATAGCTTTGTTAGGAAAGATGCGTCACTTCAGGAAGTAGGAAATGTTGTTAACTTGTTGATGTTTCTTGTCAAATCCTTAAATTTCCCAACAACATTCAACTAGATACCTTGTTCCTGGCAAAGTTTGGTATGTACAGTACACACAAAACAGGCCCATACTATTGCCATACTTTAATCATCATGGTGATCCACAGGGGTTTCTGCTGGTTCCTCATGCGTTTGTCAAAATCCTCAAATTTCCCAATAACATTCAACTAGATGTAAGTACTGGGGAAGCACAGACAAGTCCACGAACAAGAACAAGTCCAACATAACACCATAGTCTGTGACCCACAGGGGTTTCTGATGGTTCCCTGTCGTTTTTGTATTGATGTTAGGTGTGTTTTGTAGTTATTGTGATCTCAAACACTAAAATCTTGACTTAGGATTCAGTTATCAATTTAAAAGCATGTTAATCAGTATGTACCATGAATGACTGTAAAAATGACATTAAAATTACATTAAAAGAATATTTCTATAATATGTATTTCTCGTCTCCTCTTATGCTGTGTCACAGTGATAGAATGAAGGGAAGCTGATTCTTAGATAATTTGTCATCCAAGTAGACTCTTTATACATAACCACACCTTCATGAAATCATTTCAAAGATCTGTTTCCCTCTCACCTTGTCATGTTTGAGGATTTTACACTTTTAACTCTAGCTCTTGCATAAAGTCCTGTGTGTTTTTGGGCACTTTTCAGGCATGAAGCAGGAGTATCTGTCACTTGCACATTTGCACATTTTGTCCCTCCTTCCTCGCTCGTCCCGTGTCTCGCCTTGCTTTGTCTGTCCATCTCATTGCCATGGGAACGGCATTGAGGGCACTGATAAGAGGGGTCTGGAAACAAAGAGCACATATTAAAACCCAGCTGGCTGCTTTCATTAAAAAAAAAAAACACCCAAAGCAGCCAGTTCAAGGGTTGACCGCTTCAAACACAGAACCACAGGAATAATTAGTGAGTAGATTGAGATCAGAAATGTTTGGAGACCAGGCATGAGTTTTTTTTTTTTTTTTCAATGTATTTATCAACACAAAGCATGAGGTGATGCTTGAAATCTTGTTCAGAGTAGAAAGCCCCCTTAACATCAGCTTTGACAGCTGCAAATCACAGGTCTACTGTATGTTTCTATAGTAACAGTTTGTACTACATCAGGCACTGCATATAATCTATGGCTAATAAAAATGGATGAAACAATAATCATTGATATGCTGACGTATTCTGTTTTGCAATCTAACTTTAAACTGATACACTACATGCAGCATGTTGCAGTAACAACACAACCCTCTTGTCTGATCACAAGGCAGGTCCTTTCATTTTCAGTTCCTCACCACATTCTCATCTGAGCCAGAGGAAATCACACAACTACCACCACACACTCACAATATTGCAATCTTGGAATGAAGTCAGATTCTGTGTAAGCATGACAAAGGGGAAAAAACTCCATGTCAGAGGATTACATTATACTGGTTTAGGTTTAAAAGGGATGATTCTCTGATTGCATTTCGGACTTTGATTAGTGATTTTAAAGTTTTTTGTAATGACAATTTTATGTAGTGTTTGGGAAAGGAGTCTCCAGTATCGGAGGTGAATGTGTAACCTTATGTTTCCGAGCATCTTCAGGACAGAGGAGAAAAAAAGAAATGGTCTGTCTGTTTGTCTGTCTGTATGTCTCTCCAGCCGGATTTTGTCACAGCATCACACAAAACTGACTGGACAGAATTGAATGAGACTTTTGCAGTACTTAGATATCTGTCTGAAGTTTAACCTGCACCATAAATTAAATCAAAATGTTCAGTAAAAGCGATGTTATGAACACTTATGTGATGGATTTAATAATCTACTTTAAAATAAGCTACTAATATTAAGCTAACATATTTTCACTTTCATTGAACTAACAGAGTCGAAGTGGCATTAGTACATCTTAACCGGCTGAAGTAGTTTTAAGACAAAACTTCATCTTTATCTGATCTACTTTTTCCATTTCTCATCTGTGATTCACTCTCCGATTACCGAACAGGGAGTGTGTTTGGCTGATGATGAAAAAGTACAACTTAGTGTAAACAAGGCATAAACATAGTTTTTTTTTATATATATACTCTCTTTCCCATTGATTATAATAAGATGAAATGACAGTAGGTTCAAAATTTTGCCTTGAACTAGGTACATTTCCTAATATTTAGTCACCAATCCAGTGAAGACCAATACCATATAATGTCACATCAAACTAAATTTAGCTTAATTACAATAATAATTTTTTTTTTTTAAGGATCACAGACATGTACGTGGGCTTCAACCTGAAATAATAATACTCTATCACTGATTACATTAAAGCTCTTCAAATTATTTTTAGCTTTAAACTTTGACCTATTTCTACAAACTCTGTAACCATCAACAAATTTTTTCGTAATTTACTTCAAGAGACAGGAAAACTGTTGAGTAAACTGCTGTTTATAACATATCCAGTAAGCATGACAGCATGACTGTTTTTTTTTTTTCCAACGTGTGATGGAACAGCGACTCCCGACGCCATTAACATCACCATGACCGGTTCCTACCACGCTGTCATTTACACCTGCTGTGCTGCTCCTGTGGTTCTCCCAGCTCTCTGCTGGTTATCTCAGTACAGACAGGCCAGGGCTCATCCAAGCCCTCGTCACACCCCGAGACATGAAAAACAAATGACTGATTAAACCTAAAGCAATTAACCCTTCCCATCACCCTGCTCAGCAGGATCTAAGCACAGAGTCACAATACTCTACATGCAGAAACCCAACAGTGTCCTGGTTAAACTTACAGCGGAATAAAATTATTCATTTGTTTATAGTGATAAAAAATAGTTGATAAGGCAAGTTCTACTCCTCTGGTGTTCTGTGGGAAAGGGTTAGCTGTAGGAATAGATATATACAAAGCGCTAAATGTTTATACATCAGAACTGTCAAACAGACATGGAAGACAGATGTGAGTTTACATTACAAATTGTTTTATTTACATGAAAAGCCATGCATTTGTAGATATGAATGAATGAATGAATGAGCAAACAAATAAAAATATACTTAACATTTTTAAACATATAGTTTGACATGGTAAATACCAAACTTCCCATGTTCATTTTCCATACCTTCAAACAGTGAAAAAAAGATGTTATCGTAGATATCACCCAAATGAGTTGGATGGGTTCCCTGTTGAATCTGGTTCCTTACAAGGTTTATTCCTATTGACATGAGTTTTTCTCTGCCACCATCATCCTCGGCTTGCTGATCAGGGGCAATCTGATCATTTTGATTCATACATATTTACTTACATTTTTCAAATGCATTTCCATATTTTTTATGTACACCCTAGACGTGATGCCAAACCATTGCAGAGCACATACCATACAACAGGAAATTTGGCAATGCTTACTAGCCTAATCTGCATGTGTTTGGACAGTGGGAGGAAACCGGAGTACGCAGAGGAAACGCACCATGTACACAGACCCTGAGGCGGAAATCGAACTCTTAATCCTGGAGGTGCAAGGCCATAGTGCTAACCACTATGCCACTGTGCCGCCTATATATATTTAATGTATAAATATATATTAAATATTATACTCAAATCATTTGTTTAATTTCTTGGCAATACGTTTGTGCCTTATTTATGATGCGACCATCATCATTGTCTATGCTGTTTAATCCTTTATACAGGGTCGCCCAGAGACTTAGCGAACGAGGTGGGGTACACCCTAGATAGGTTGCCAATCTATCACAGGGCACACACACATTAGCCTACTCTGCATGTCTTTGGACTTTGGGAGGAAACCGGGCGAGAACATACAAACACCATGCACACAGAGGCAGGAATTTAACCCCTGGAGGTGCAAGGCGACAGTGCTACTCAGTAAGACCCTTTGCTGCCATGAGGCAACAAAATCTGCTATATTACTGTACATTCTTTATTACTGTATATGTTATTTGTTTGTTTAATTTAAGAAATTAAATTCTTCTGACTATTCAAATTTCTACTTATTGATGTTGTTCCTGAAAAAAAATGTGAAATGATTTTGCATTATGTAAAATATTTATTGCTGAGTTCCTAATTATATATAATTAGTTATGAATTAGGTGGCACGGTGGTGTAGTGGTTAGCACTGTCGCCTTGCACCGCCAGAGTCCGGGTTTGATCCCCAGGCTCGATTCCCGTCTGTGTGTGCATGTAGTTTGCATGTTCTCCCCGTGCTTGGTGGGTTTCCTCCGGGTACTGCGGTTTCCTCCCACAGCCCAAAGACATGCAGATTAGGCTAACTGGCGTTCCCAAATTGTCCGTAGTGTGTGAATGAGTGTTCGTGTGTGTGTCTGTGCTCAGCGATGGATTGGCACCCTGTCCAGGTGTATCCTGCCATGTGCCCAAGTCTCCTGGGATAGGCTCCAGGCCCCCCATGACCCTGAATACAGGATTAAGCGGTATAGATGATGAGTGAGTGAGTGAGTGAGTTATGAATTATAGTTGCAATGAGTTGAAACAAGAATGATGATGGAGGCCTATATTTAAAAAAAAAAGTACCATAAACATTACTGAATACGTATTAGAATTACTGTATTTAGTCAAACTGTTGAGTGAAAAGTGGTTGATCATTATAAGTTGTAGTATTAGAGCGCCCCCTACAGTAAGTAGTTGTTTAAACAGATATTAATATTAATATTAGTAGTTGTAGTGTTAGAGCGCCCCCTACAGCCACTTGCTGTTAACATCGCCTGGGACGCCCTTGTGTATTTATTCCCACCCGCATTCCGATCCGGGTAGAGCTTTAAACTGGTATAGGAGGCGTGTCTTTCGGAATATAGGTGCGGGAAAAAATAAAGCGTCACAGCTGATCTTTTCGCCATCTTGACCGAAACATAAACATTCAGTCAGACTCGGGCTGCTGGGAAGCTAAATTGCAAGATAATTAACGAGGAAAACGGGTGTTTCCAGCAGGCTATTCAAGAAATGCTAACCGGGAGCTCGGACACACAGAATGGCCGATAATCGCGTCTCGTGAGCGGCAGAACAGGTGAGGCTTGTACACCTTGCTAGCCGGAGTGAGGATGCTAGCTGGTGTCTGAGAGTCTGGACATCATGACAGCTGGGACTTTACACCTCGTGATGGTCAGACAGCGCGCTGGAGGCGTTTTAGGGAGTTAGAGTCATGTGTTTAGTGTTTATTTTCTTGTACAAACACACTGACGGTGCTAATGCTAGTCGTGCTAGTGACGTGTTTATGATTGTCAGCTAGCTCCATGGTAACTGTGTATCCTCCATGTGTCGCGTGCACACGGCGATTTAACACTCTGGCACCTGCACAGTGGGCTGTACACACACACACACACACACACACACACACACACACACAGAGGACTGGACATGTACAGGTGTTTAGGACTAGAGGAACACCGGCAGGGTCAGGTCACTCTTGTCGAGACAGATGTCCTGCTCTTCAGGACAGCTAGGGTAGACAAACACCTGGAGAGTCCCAACAGCACAGTTAGACGCAGCTAAACATCTGGAGTGATGAATAAACACCTTTACATGCTAAATGAACAGATAAATTTAGATTCAGATAAACACCTTTACTTTCAGATAAACATCTGGACCGCCTAATGAACTGTTTTGGATTCAGATAAACATCTGGACTGACAAATAAACAGCTTTAGAGTCAGATAAACATCTGGACTGACAAATAAACACCTTCAGATTCAGATAAACATCTGGACCTCCTAATTAATTGCTTTAGATTCAGATAAACATCTGGACCACCTAATGAACTGTTTTAGATTCAGATAAACATCTGGACCGCCTAATGAACCGCTTTAGATTCAGATAAACATCTGGACTGACAAACACCTTTAGGTTCAGATATACATCTGGACCACCAAATAAACACCTTCAGATTCAGATAAACATCTGGACCTCCTAATTAATTGCTTTAGAGTCAGATAAACATCTGGACCGCCTAATGAACTGCTTTAGATTCAGATAAACCTCTGGACCGCCTAATGAACCGCTTTAGATTCAGATAAACATCTGGACTGACAAACACCTTTAGATTCAGATAAATATCTGGATCGGCAAATCAACACCTTTTTAGAGTCACATAACCATCGGAATTGCTGGATGGAGTCATTTCTATTCAGAGAAAAAAACATTTGGAAGGCTGGATGGAAAGATTTAAATAAACATCTGAACTGCTAAATGAACAACTTCATCTTCATTCAGATGAACACTTGCATTGCCAGATGAACACCACTGGATCAGGATAAACACCTGCAGTGCTAGGTGTGCCTGTTTCAGAATGAATGAACATCTGCCTTGTTGGATAACCTAATTCTGAGTTAGATGACATCCTTTAGTACTGAATGAACGTTTCTGAGAATCTTTAGAGGCAGATGAACACCTACGGTCTTAAATCAACTCTTGTGTGGAACTCTTGCAGTTCACTTCAGTTCTGATGGACACAGCAAGCTGCAAAAATTGCAATGTATCCTGTTTTTTTTTTCTTCAGGGATGGGAGACGAGGGCAGATTGAAGTAGAGGCAGATTGGAAATGGACCAGGACTATGAGAGACGCCTCCTCAGGCAGATCAACCATCAGAACCTGCCTGATGGTCACGTGTCCAAGGTGAAGGAATGAGAATTAGTGTTTTAACCAGGCACAGATTATCATGAGTCTATCATACATTAGTACTATGAAGGAAGATGTACATCTTCGGAGATGCAAGTGTCTTCTCACACCTCCTGTTTTGTTCCTCATGCAGTCAGGCTTTGCCACGTGCAGTCCAGTCAGTGTTAAGTCAGGTGACAGATTCATACCCACTCGCGCAGGAAGCAACTGGAGCATCAACTTCCATTACGCCAATGTAAGTCACAGTCTTTTTTTCGAGCCTCTCCCTTAAAAATCTCGTACTTGGGGCCTCCGAGTGGCGCAGTGGTTAAAGCGCTCGCCCTATCATGCGGAGATCGCTAGTTCGAATCCCGGGTGGTGCTGTAACCTCTCGCAGCCAGAGGTCTAGAGAGAGCTGATTGGCCGAGCTCTCTCAGAGGGGAGGGATGAGAGGTACATAGTGCTCCGATATTAATCACGGCTCTACAGCCAGTCAGGGGCGTCTGTGAGCTCGCGCAGCGGAGGGAGCGGATAGCGCTGTCCTCCGAGTGTGTTACGCCGCCCCCAACGGTGCGCGAGCGAGCAGTTCGAAAAGATGCGGTCGGCTGGCGTCACATGGTTCGGAGGAAACACGTGATAGTCTTCGGCCCTCCCGGCTGAGTGGTAGTAGTAGCCTTAATGTGGGAGCCCCCTAGTGACGGGGAGGAATTGGACACGACTAAATTAGGGAGAAAATCCGGGAAAAATCCAAAAAAAAAAAAAAAAAATCTCGTACTTGCCATCTCATCCTTATTTATTAATTTTGCAGGAAAACTGCTGGTCTCCTAACCAGAACCAGCGCTCGAAGGACACCAGTTCAGACACTGGAAAGGGTAAAGTTTGCTGTAATTCACTTTCATTGTAGCTGCGTATTGTATCACAGCTTAAAGACTGATGTCAGCACATCTGGACATCTCTAATCTGCGTCTCCTTACAGATGCGGTGGCCTATGCTGCTCTACTGCGGAACGAGCTCCTGGGAGCGGGCATCGAAACCGTACCTGACCCTCACACAGATGACCGGCGGCATGCCGTCCTCTCACAGGACACGAACAGCCTCTTCAGGGTGAGTGCCTCCCACAAGATACATGTGTGTTATTACACTCTGGTCATGAACAGCAGTACGATTTCCATTGTTTCTGTCTCTTCCAGTACACAATTCATACAAAGAGAGTGCCTTTTGACAGTGGCAATGAAATCTCCCCGTACTCCCTCTCTCCCCTCAGCAACAAAAGGTAGTCAAATGTTCCTCGTTTACTCTCATACACTGCTTCATATGTCCATATGGGTCTGAGTGTTTGTTTGTTTGTGTGTATGTGTGTGTGCGCAGTCACAAACTGTTGCGGTCACCCCGAAAGCCGGCACGAAAGATCTCCAAAATCCCCTTTAAAGTTCTGGATGCACCGGAGCTGCAGGATGACTTCTACCTGAACCTGGTACACACCTGTATTTTACACTGTTCCAGAGTAACGTAGTGACTTGTAACACCACTTACTGAAAAGTATATTGTAAACGGGTTGTACACTGTAGATGCAGTATTATGCAAACTATTATAAAAATAAATAAATAAATAAAAAGTGGATCATGGTTTGGAGGACAAACATTCATCACTGAGAATGAAAGGTTAAGAGGACACGCCTCCTTCACTATGACTGAGAGGTTAAAAGGGCACACCTCCTTTACTGTGGCTGACAGTTTGAGGCCACACATCCTTCACTGAGAATAACAGGTTAAGAGGATACACCTCCTTCGCTGAGAGTGACAGGTTAAGATGACATGCCTTTTTCAGAGTGAGTGACAGGTTAAGATGACACGCCTCCTTCAGAGTGAATGGCAGGTTAAGATGACACGCCTCCTTCAGAGTCAATGGCAGGTTAAGATGACACGCCTCCTTCAGAGTGAATGACAGGTTAAGATGACACACCTCCTTCAGAGTGAATGACAGGTTAAGATGACATGCCTCCTTCAGAGTGAATGGCAGGTTAAGATGACACGCCTCCTTCAGAGTGAATGGCAGGTTAAGATGACACGCCTCCTTCAGAGTGAATGACAGGTTAAGATGACACACCTCCTTCAGAGTGAATGACAGGTTAAGATGACACGCCTCCTTCAGAGTGAATGGCAGGTTAAGATGACACGCCTCCTTCAGAGTGAATGGCAGGTTAAGATGACACACCTCCTTCAGAGTGAATGACAGGTTAAAAGGCCACACCTTTTTTACTAAGGCTGTCAGGTTGAGGCCACGCCTCCTTCACTGAGAATGACAGGTTAAGAGGACATGCCTTCTTCACTGAGACTGATGGCTTAAGAGGACACGCCTCTTATCTTTCTCTAAGACTCACAAACATGGAGGCCACGCCCCCTTTTCTGACAGACTTAGCGGCCATGTTTATATCTGCAGGCTAAAACTGCAACACATTTTGAGTTATTTTGGCCACAGATTAGTGTAGCCCTGCTGCTGCTGTCCTTGGTACTGAATTTAGGATTTGTTTAAATCGTGCATTACGATGGTCTGCGTAGAAACTGAAGGATTAAGCTTTGCAGTGTTCTGTGTTGTTAACAGGTGGACTGGTCAGCTGGAAACCTGCTCAGTGTTGGTCTTGGTGCTTGTGTGTACCTGTGGAGTGCCTGCACAAGTCAGGTGTGTAAAGGAACTTTAGATAACAGTAGATAATGTTTGCTCGGCTGATTTATAGAGCCAGGTGTCATTATGTGTCACACTTGTGCTTTCAGGTGACCAGGTTGTGCGATCTGTCAGTGGATGGAGACTCTGTGACTTCAGTCTGCTGGAATGAGAGGGTGAGTCGTGAGTTCTTTAACTCGTTTTTCATGACAGTTATTTGTAAATTAATTACACGCCATGATGAAAGGTACACTAACAGCATGATGTTGAGATTAACAAGATGATAGAAGTGATGGGAGTCGCCTTATGTCCCTAAATGATTTGTTACTTACGTCTTCTTTATAAGAATTAATATTATATAAGAATTAGCACGACTAGTGGAAGAAGACGCACCTGCACCATTTATAATGTCCAGTAAAGTTTATTTTAACATTATTTTCCCATCAAGGGAAGCTTGGTTGCTGTGGGAACCCACAAAGGCTTTGTTCAGATATGGGATGCAGCCGGAGGGAGGAAGCTAACCAGCCTGGAAGGACACTCGGCTCGTGTCGGTTCGTATCAAAGCTCTTTGTTTAATGGACTAAAAGGATCAGCGCAGACTTATGGATTTGTGGCTGTTGTCGTGTCGTGCCCCAGGAGCTTTAGCGTGGAACGGCGAGCAGCTCTCGTCGGGCAGCAGGGACAGGGTGATCCTGCAGAGGGATGTCCGCGCGCCGCCTGCCGCTGAAAGGAGACTGCAGGGCCACAGACAGGAAGTCTGCGGTCTCAAGTGGTCCCCCGACCACCAGCACCTCGCCTCCGGAGGCAACGACAACAAGGTATGGCGTGAATGCGGCTAAAGACGATAGTCATACTGATGATAATATCTGGTGTAACCGTGTGTGTTGGTGATTCGTGAAGCTGCTGGTGTGGAACAGCTCGAGCCTGGTGCCCGTGCAACAGTACAGCGAGCATTTAGCGGCGGTCAAGGCCATCGCCTGGTCGCCCCATCAGCACGGCCTCCTGGCGTCCGGAGGAGGCACGGCCGACCGCTGCCTGCGCTTCTGGAACACGCTCACAGGACAGGCGCTGCAGAGCACCGACACCGGCTCGCAGGTCTGCAACCTGGCCTGGTCCAAACACGCCAACGAGCTGGTGAGAGAACACAGTTCTGTTGGCTGCTGAGTGAGAGTGACTGAGTGAATCTTACACATCCTGCTGATGTCTTACAGGTCAGCACACACGGCTACTCACAAAACCAGATCCTGGTGTGGAAATATCCGTCACTCACACAGGTGGCCAAGCTGACAGGACACTCGTACCGTGTGCTTTACTTGGTAAGAAGGAACTTTAAAAACTGACCGTGCATCTCAGCTTGTTTGATTAAATTTAATTTCTTTACAAAATGCTAACTGTGTGCGTGTGCATGTACGTGTGTGTGTGTGTGTGTGTTGTGTGCATTTATCAGGCTGTGTCCCCAGACGGCGAGGCTATAGTGACTGGAGCAGGAGACGAGACACTCAGGTTCTGGAACGTCTTCAGCAAAACACGCTGCACCAAGGTTAGACAAACGCATGCACGTTTTGTGACATGTCTCCAAAATCTAGACACTTCCTGGCTGTTGCTCCAAGTAGCTAGGTTAATTACGTTGGCTTGCAAAGTATTCATACCCCTTGAACTTTTCCACATTCCGTCACGGTACAGCCACAAATGTACGTAAATGTATCTTATTGGGATTTAATGCCGTTGACCAACACAAAGTGGCACTTAAGTGTGAAGTGGTAGGAAAATTATCAATAGTTTTTACTTTGTGGAACCACCTTTCGCTGCAGTTACAGGCTGCAGGTCTTGTAGGGTGTGTTTACCAGCACGTCTAGAGAGTGAAATTTTTGCCCATTCTTCTTCGCAAAATAGCTCAAGCTCCGTCAGATCGGACGGAGAATGTCTGTGAACAGCGATTTTCAAGTCTTGGCACAGATTCTCAGTTGGATTTAGATCTCTGGACTTTGATTCGAACGTTCTAACACTTGAATAAGATTTGATCTAAACCATTCCATTGTAACTCTGGCTGTATGATTAGGGTCATTGTCCTGCTGGAACCTGAGCCGTGGATCTCTGCAGCTCCTCCAGAGTGACCATGGGCGTCTTGGCTTCTTCTCTGATTAATACTCTTCTGTCAGTTAAGGTGGACGCCCATATCTTGCAGTTGTGCCATACTCTTTCCATTTGAACAGCACTCTGTGAGATGTTTAAAGCTTGGGATTAAAAAAAATAAATAAATAAATAATAACCTACTCCTACTTTTAACTCCTCAACATCTTTATCCCTGACCTGTCTTGGGCTTCTTGATGCAGTTTGTTCACTAATGTTCTCCAACAAACTCCTAAGGGCTTCACAAAACAGTCGAGATTAAATTACACACAGATGGGCTCTCTTTAGTAATTAGGTGACTCCTGAAGGTGATTGGTTCTACTGGATTTTAATTAGGGGTGTCAGAGTAGTTAAAGTGGAGTTGAATATAAATGCTACACTTTTTAGATTTTTGTTTGTAAACATTTTTGAAAATGGTTCATCATTTTCCTGCCACTTTGTGTTGGTCTAAAATCCCAATAAAAAAACATTTACGTGGTTAAATATCTTTGCAAGGCGCTGCCTGCATGCGAATGAGTTAAAAAATTATTTTAGTTAAGGTGGAAATTGATGTAAGGAGACATTTCTCATCCTGAAACGACTAACGCTCTCGTCTGGCTGTTTCAGGAATCCAAGTCAGTGCTGAATCTCTTCACCAGGATACGGTAGTGTCGGAGGCCTGAGAAGAGAGAGAACCCGGCGTCTCTTCCTCCTCTCCACGCTCCTGCCAGCGTCTTCTTTAAAACCCCTGTTCATGTCATCGTCCTGACTTTATTACTGTATCATGTGAAAGTACAAAAAAAAAAAAGAAAGGAAAAATTCCTTTTTTGGACGTGGTGTAATAATGTAAGTAGAGAGAAGCAGCTTATCCAAACGCAGGTCGGTCCATGACCATATTTTCACTATTTTGTATGTGCAAACGCAAACAGGATCTCGTTACCAGACGGATGACCAGATGGAAAATAAACAGCACTACTGCAGGATCTCTGTTAGTAGTTTATGAAAAATTCATTGGTTACTTTTTTTTGTTATTCAGTTTTTGAGATGAACTACGACCTGATAATATAAAACGTAAAAAGTTTTAACGCTTGTCACATTTATATCGATATATCATGTGATGTCTGAAGTCTGCTGTTTTTATTTCCTCACTGTGATTGACCTGTTGCACACTGACACTCTCTCAGAACTCAGACAAGCCTCCCGACCAATCAGAATCGAGAATTCATGAAACGGTGTTAATTAAAAAAAAAAGTGTAACACAAACCAGTGCCGCCAGGAGACAAACCTGGGACGATGTAGATTACGCGTGAAGGCACTTTAGGAGATGCGACAGCCGAGGATAAAGTAGTGCATATAATTCATTCAGAAAAAAAAAACCTATACAGTATACTGTGAAATCAGTCAAACAACAATCAACTCATGATATTAGGAGTGTGTAACAATGCAAATCACGATCACTGTGTTGTTGTTTTTTTTGTTGTTGTTGTATACCCTCCCCCGCCAGTCGTTTTGTTTCTTCACGTTTCAACCCATAAGCGTCTAAAAACGCAGGGATGTTCAGTAATCTGCGGTATCCTCTGTTCCCTGGAGGCCTCGACACGACATGGAAAACTCATTCACCATGTCCCTCATCTTCCACTTACTCGCTTGTTCTCTGAGGAGGAGGAATAACAGAGGTCTGAGCTTCACATACAAGACGACAACAACAAGCTAGTTACCATTTATACTGAGGGCGTGCAAACTTTTGCACATTGAATTTACTGTAGACTAATTCTGAATTTTAAGCCGTTAAGTAGAACCCCCCCCATTAGATCCCACATCTGTGTACTGACTCTACGTCTCTGTCCATTAGTAAAGGGTCTTTAACAGCGACCGAAAGGTTGTTGGGTCAATTCCCAGACAGTGCAGTCAGCGATAGTGCATGTGACCTATTACGTTTCAGCATTTTGTAGACACCCTTTATCCAGAGCACCTTACGCAACTTAATAGTGCTAGTATTTGAATCTGATACCTGGGACCTTCTCATCAGTACTCCATTGCCTTAACCCTGCTACATATGTCACCTGAGGATCTGCTGGCAAAAGCGCTCTTTGTGCTCTGGAGTGAGTAGGCCGCAGGGGAAAGCGTCGGGCTGCAGGGCGTCTCTCAACTGATTCGCGAGCAAGCTGGGACAGTGGAGGCTGATGGAGAAGAGGACGTCAGCCAGGTGCTCCAGGAGACCCTGGGAAGCCTGGATACTGATTGCCTACACACACACACAGACACACACACACAGTATATCTGGGTTATATTTCTAATAAGAGATTACGATATTACAGTATGTATCCATATCCATGTAAAGCAAAGGTGGAGCATTTAATGTACAGGTTGGGCCATTTATATGGATACACCTTAATAAAATGGGAATGGTTGGTGATATTAACGTCCTGTTTGTGGCACATTAGTATATGTGAGGGGGCAAACTTTTCAAGATGGGTGGTGACCATGGTGGCCATTTGGAAGTCGGCCATCTTGGATCCAAATTTAGTTTTGTCAATAGGAAGAGGGTCATGTGACACATCAAACTTATTGGGAATTTCACAAGAAAAACAATGGTGTAACTTTATTCGTTCATGAGGTATTTACAAGTTTCTCTTTGTTCACAGCCATTGACATGTCGAAGAGGTTAACACGTGATGAGCGGATCGAAATTGTGTTGATATCTGGTGAACGCAGTAACCGGGTCATTGCAGCAGATTTCAATGCAAGACACCCTACGAGACCACCCATCTCCCATGCTACAGTTAGCAAACTGCTTGCTAAGTTTCGTGAAACTGGTTCAGTGTTGGATTTGCCAAAATGTGGACGCATGAAAACTGTTATTAATGAACAAACATCAGTGGCTGTCCTAGCTTCATTCAGCAAGAGCCCACAGCGTAGCACTCGCCGCACGTCACTGGAGAGTGGCATTAGTCGAACATCCCTTCGGCGGATATTGGCTACTCACAAATGGCACCCTTACAAACTCCAGCTACTGCAGCATCTCAACAAGGATGACCCAGATCTGCGCACACAATTTGCAGAATGGGCAAAACAAAAATTGGAACAGGACCCTCAGTTCACGCAGAAGATTTTGTTCAGTGATGAGGCAAACTTTTATGTGAATGGTGAAGTTAACAAACAAAACCACCACTATTGGTCTGACACTAACCCACATTGGATAGATCCCTCCAAGACTGTTGGAACAAAAAAAGTGATGGTATGGTGTGGTATATGGGGTACAAAGATAGTGGGGCCATTCCTCATCAATGGAAACCTCAAGGCCACTGGATATTTGAAATTGCTACATGATGATGTGTTTCCCTCGTTATGCACTGAAGCTGGCACGTTCCCTGAGTTTTTCCAGCAAGATGGTGCACCACCACATTATCGGTGTCAGGTCCGAGCATTCCTAGATGAACAGTTTCCTGAAAAGTGGATTGGTCATCGTGGGCCAGTTGAATGTCCCCCAAGGTCTCCCGATCTGACCCCCTTAGACTTTTATCTTTGGGGTCATCTGAAGGCAGTTGTCTATGGTGTGAAGATACGAGATGTGCAGCACCTGAAACTACGGATACTGGAAGCCTGTGCTGGCATTTCTCCTGCGGTGTTGCTATCAGTGTGTGAAGAGCGGGAGAAGAGGGTTGCATTGACAATCCATCACAATGGGCAGCACATTGAACACAATTTATAAGTGGTCAGAAACTTGTAAATAACTCATGAACGAATAAGGTTAGACCATTGTTTTTCTTGTGAAATTCCCAATAAGTTTGATGTGTCACATGACCCTCTTCCTATTGAAAAAACTAAATTTGGATCCAAGATGGCCGACTTCCAAATGGCCACCATGGTCACCACCCATCTTGAAAAGTTTGCCCCCTCACATATACTAATGTGCCACAAACAGGACATTAATATCACCAACCATTCCCATTTTATTAAGGTGTATCCATATAAATGGCCCACCCTGTACAGTATATTCGATATTAAATACATTTCACTGCTGGATACTTCTTGGTAAAAAAAAAGCATTGATTTAATTTTCTGTATATCCAGCTCTGACAGTAGTCCAGCTGTGAAACACAAGTATACAGTGAAACCTTGGATTGTGAGTAACTTGGGGTTTTCTTGTGTCTTGCAAGACGAGCAACATTTTAAACTAAATTTTAACCTGATATACGAGTGAGGTCTTGATTTTACGAGTGCTGTAGTACGTATACACTTTGTCTGCCGCGCATCACATGATCACAACTGAGCCAATGGTTCTGTGGTATTGTGCGTAATCATCTCCCATACTCGGTCTCAGTGCGTGTACTGTTTAATATAACAATATAACCATGTGTGTGTGCGTGCAAATAATTTTTTATTTTGTGTCTAAATGTAGTGACTGTTCTCTAGTAATTTGACTCTGAAAATGAAGTTTTAGGAGATTAATATGTTTAACGGCAACCAAAAATCAGTGAAATCCTCAAAAGGAGGCAAACGTAGGTGTTGTTAGAGAGGCTTCTTGTAAAAGATAACAGTTTCAAAGCACTGATTCCTGTGTGTGTGTGTGTGTGTGTGTGTGTGAAAATCATCCTACACAGTTGTATTAATTATTTTTATATTAATATTTTTGAGTTGTGGAACAAATCATTTGAGTTTCCATTATTCCTTATGGTGGAAATTAGCTTTGATATATGAGTGCTTTGATGTACAAGCACGCCTCCTGGGACGAATTATGCTCACAATTCGAGGTTTACCTGTATCTGAACGTGATTATTTCTTTTGGAAAAACCTGCGTATATGTAGATACAGTGAGTTTTCTGTAAGGAGTCTCCAGTGCCAGTGGTCAAGATTAACAGTGATGATGTTATGGCAGTAACACAAACTCTTACTATCTTCCTCTAACAAAACGCCTCCGAGTGTAATATAAAGTGAGAGACGCGCCTGACCTCCAGCAGGGTCTGAAGAAGCAGCAGGCCGTCCTCCTGCAGGACGTCTCGGATGGCGGGAACGTCCTCGCAGTGAGACATCATCTCTGTCTGAGTAGCGCCACATAATGGAAAAGAATAGAGAAAAAATGTCTGTCATCCCAAATAAGGACAAAGATGCATTGAGCATGGTGTATCATGCTGCTCATGCAATAAACCACTATAAGGTCTGGAAAAAAAAAAAAAAAACATAAAAATTGCACCAGATTTTCTTCTCCTGTACACAACAGTGATTTGATGCAATATATCTAAAAAGCACTAAAAAGATGGACTTACAAACAGCGCACATGTAGACTGGAGAGTGGGCGTCTCTGGGAATTTGAAAGCTAAAATCCCTGCAGAAGGAAGCAGCAAACACAATCTGATGTTTTTTTTTTTTATCTCAAATATTGTGATTAATTATAAATCATCCTGGGCCTGATCGTGCTCTCACCGCAGTAGAAGACCACTCTGATATCAAGACCCTCGGAGCGATACAGATCTGCTTTCCTTTTCAAAACCTGTAAAGCATTTCATAAGATGTACTGTACATCAGCAGTACTGTACAACCCGTGTAAAACAACCCGTCTAGACTGCTTTTTCGTATTGTTGCTCCTAAAAGGGAGAGTCAAAAATGATGCGCATAGCGGTTACATTGAAACTTCTGTCTTATCAGCGCTTCCCGTTTAAGGTTTCTGTCTCCCCGTATTAGTGATTTTTTTTCTTCTTAAGTGGTCTGAGGATGTACCCGGTGCCGAAACAACTCACGGAAAAGCGTAAACAGAAGTGTTTGGATATCTGCAAATAAAATGTGGAGCGATACTCTGAGAAAGGTGAAAGTTTCTTAAAGAGAATCAGACACAGATTCATTACTACGAACCTGAGAGTAAACGGCAGAGTATGGAACGGAAACATCCTCGATCGCTGACCGAGAAAAAGTTCAAAAGTCGACCATCAGCTGGAAAATTAATCAACGCTTACGGTTTTCTGGGATTCTCATCTCAAGGGCCAGAAGTATTGGAACACCATCAGGGAAACTCGTTACAGCGAGACGCTTATTGAAGAGCTGAAGACTGAACGTCGGATTAAACACGGAGGGCTGACATCTGAGTGTGTTGTGATCTCATGTAACGATGCACGTCCGCACACTTCCGCCCGCACTGTCACTGACAATCTGAGGTGTTAAAGCGTCCGCACTACAGTCCTGATCTGACTTCATCTGAAAGGTCCCCTGAAAGCAGGTCTACGAGGATGAAGATTCACTTCTGCTGAGGAAGTGAAGACAGCGGTGCAATCATGGCTCGCAGTCTTGAAGTTTTATTTTTTTTTAATGAGGGAACACGAAAGTTTGTTTGTATTGACCAGCAAATAGATTATGTGGAAAAAAACAATGATGCATTTGTTTTCTCAAGTTAATTCAAATAAATTCTACAGCCAGAGTGCGGATCATTTTTGACTTGATTGACATAAAACTGATCAGAATGGTACATCGATGAGCGTCACACTGTACTGTACATCAGCAGCAAAGGTCCTAGTAACCGGTGGCTGTGAGTTCACGTCCCACATGCCTCTGAATAAGTGACTAATGTGTTTCAAAGACCGTAGTAAAGAATAGAAATCCCCAACCTGGGCATGAAGCTTCATGAAAGACTCGACCACATCAGGATGGTCTCTTGCACCTGCAACAATACCACACACACACACACACACCTTGTCTGTGTAGTTACATTTATTTCAGTTCAAGTTTGCAGCCGTAGCTGACCAGGATGTTCTTTAGTACTAAGTAGCTTGATCGCCATGGCGATATGCTAAACAGCTAGCTAAGTCATTGGTGTTGCATTAAATGACGAGCAGAATAAAGACGTCTCCGTAAAAACTCACTTGAATCTGATTTTCATTTCATTGAAATTTTTGTGAAAGTTTCTCAACAGGTTCCTTGTTTTATATATATATATATATATATATATATATATATTTTTTTTTTTTTTATATCACTGCACAAGTGAGCAAGGTTTTCTGGGTAATAAATCCCAGCATGACGATTGCTTCACTTTAGATGCTAATAATAATTATCTCTTAAGTAGATGTGAAAAACTTGAACACTGAGTTAGAGTTGAAGACTTTTCACAAAGCGCTTTTGTTACCATCACCATCAAAGCGTGACGAGACAAGAGGATCCTTTACCGTGCTGAAAGACCGACATGGTGACGTTGGTGACGAGCTCCAGCACCGCGCAGATTGATGAGACGTGTTCCTTGTCACAGGCAAATATCTGAACCAGCTGTAAATGTGTGCGTGTGTGTGTGTGTGTGAGTGAGAGAGAGAGAGAGAGAGAGCACGGTTAGCGTAATGCTCCAGAGCATCATGCAGTCGGAATAAAACACGCAGTCGGGTTCCACCTGTTGTATGAGATCCAAAGCCGAGGCTTGTGGGTAGGCGCTGAACAGCTGACTGATCAGCTCACACAGCTGCGGTACGAGAGGAGCGAAATCACCAGCGAGGGTCTTGAGAGATTTGTCAAAAACAGCACATGAGGCCTGTGAAGAACAAAACGAGGAAGGAGTGGTGCATAAATAGTGAAGCGGCTGTTTTATGGACTTGTACCAGGACTTACTGACCCAGATAGACTTTGAGTATTTTATTTGAAAGTAACTTTCAACCCAGTTCAAAATGTTTTTGTTGCTACAGAAATAAAAAATTATTTTCTCTGTAGCAATTAATTGACTTTATAAATGCAACACACTATCGTTATATATATATATAGCATAAAAGTTAAAAACAAACAAATGATATATGCAGTGTTATCTTCATTTGAGATGTAAAAATGGTTTTGTGTCTCTCTGTGTTTTCTTTTCTGAGGGTCCGATTGGCTGTTCATGTGTTTTCGGTTGCCAACCGCTGGTCTATCTAATGACGGAAACTTTGCAGTGCTTTTGTAAGTTGCTCTGGATCAGAGCTTCTGCCAAATGTCCAATGTAAGTGGACCCGACTATAACACTTACCTCCACCACGTCAGTGTCTTTCAGCCAATTGCTCAGAAGTGTTTGGATGATAGGGAACACCTGCTGTAGCATGACTACCACCTAAAAGAAAAAAAAAAATCCAGAATATTTATTATATTCATTCATCCTAATCCTCTAACAAGCAGAAATCTTTGACAATGTTTTGTCATTCTGAAAATACCACAATGGCAACGCAAGCGGTTTTCGTTCTGCTGAAACGTTTGGAATGATGCGTTACAGCATTCAGTAGACCTTTAAAGATGATCAAGGCCGAACTGTAAGTCGTGCCCTCCTTTACCGGATTGTTGTGAACAGCGAATCGGCTAACTTTAACCCCGTCCAGTCCTTCGCCATGCTTCTTCAAGTCGAGAGTGGAGAAGAGGCTGGAGATCAGGCCCAGAACCTGGAGCGTGGAGTGTTTAGTGACCGGAGTGGGCTGTGGACAATAAGAACAACAATTCCAATGTGCCATACAACAGAAAGAGATTGTGTATGTGTGTGTGAGACACTGGTAAGGAATACAACCATGCTGTTACAGGACAGGGTCCGACGTGTCTGATGTACTGTCAAGCAGAGTGACCCTTACTACTACTACTACTCTTAAAGTAATTTCATTATTATTATTAAATCGACTAGAACCTCAACACATTGTTTTATTCCTCATGTACCAGGCGAGTTCGAGTCAAACCGGGACTTGCGATGAAATTTCAAGTGAATGGAGCAGTAAAACTGACTGACATGTACAGAAGATTTCAAGCGTATATTGTGTAACTGTTTAACTTATCTTTTATTAAAAATCCTGGTTTGACTTGAACGCCCCCTGTACAACAGCAGTTCTTTTAAACTATTGAAAGAATGTCACACACCTGTTTATAGTGACATGGACTCTTCCGGAACGTCTTAAAGAAGTTAATAAAACAATACCCCAAGATTAACTGACTATGTATCTCTTTAGCACTTTGGGTCCTGCTGCAGGACAAGCCTGATACTCCTCACCATCACCGCACAGAAATCATAACATACAGTATATCTCATCAGCTGGAAGCTTTAAGAGATCAAACTCATAAGCAGGCTGTTGCTAGGCAACTGGAGACATGGAGAAGTTTTTATACAGGAACTTTTACAAAAGGTACAGCGACAGGTGATAAGGTGATAAAAATGATTATGATAAAAAAAGAATCTGTTGGCCTACAGGATTTTTTAAAATCTGTATAAGATCAGATCTTCCATGGAATACATGTTAGGTTATGTGGAATAAGCTGCCTTCTCAGTCGAGTCAAAACTTCAGATTTGTGACAGAGTAATGTGGTGGTCTGATCCGCACCGCCTGATTGGCCAGCAGCTCCAGTTCCTGGATATGAGGCGAAAGAAGAGAGAGCAGTTTCTCCGGAATCTCCTCATCCAGCAGGGCCGAGAGCAAAAAACCGAGAGCCTGCATCAGCCATGTGCTCTGAGGACTCTGTGGGGAGAAAAGGGCTCTGATGAATACATGATGAGTGTAGGTCACACGGGGAATGCTGTGTGGATGAGAGGGATTCTCACCTTGTGGATCCGCTTAACAAGCGCATCCTAAAAAACAAAAAACAAAAAAACTCATTTAAAGCCATCATTTCCTAAACAAAACTATGTGAAAGTCAACATAATGGCAATACTTGTAGAATAAAAGATTTGTTACGGCACCTGGTAACCTACATCATTCTTGGGTAGTTAAAAAAAAAATATATTATTATTATTTAATCATCTAATCTCAATCTTATTAAAAAGAGTTTAAAAAGAGAGTGTGATGGCCGTGATGCGTGGGTTCAGACTAATAATGAGAATTAAAGACTTTAGTATCCTTTGCTCGTTAGTCATTAATAACTTTGAAAAAGACTCTTCTATACAGTTGATGCTCTTAAGTAAAGTCTACTTGCAGGGACTGAGCACACTGAAGCAGTGTAGATGTAACTGTTTTGTTGTCTACCTGTGCGGACGCAAGGATGTCGTTGGCGTGTGGGTAAAGGTGACGCCTGCACTCACGGCAGATTCTCTTCAGCGTGGAGACCGCGGGAACGGACAGGTCGGGGTCCGACAGGGCGGGCAGGACGACACACAGGACGGCGGACACCATGACCGGGTGATCGGACAACCACTCGGAGAGCGAGCCTAACAAAACGTAGACAGAAGCTGTGCAAGCACTGTATACAGAACACATACAAACTAACACAACACTAGTTTGTCCTGAAGTGGAGTAAAGTGTTTGTTTCGATGCTTGAAGTTTCATCATCTTTAACATATCCAGGTTTGTGTCTGTTTGTACCAAGCGTGAGCATGAGAGTCTCTGCGAGCTGAATGCTGTTCGCCGAGATGAGGGGGATGAGGCCGATCAGACCCGGAATCACGTCTGAGTAACTGACGTCCGCCGTGTCCGCTATGGACTGGAAACCGAACAGCAGAGCCTCTATATCCTCCAAATAGAGAAAGACAGTAATAAGAAGACAAACAGAAAAAAGACTTATTTTTTGGGAAATAGTGCTGATAATATTAAACACGTTATTCCACAATATACAGAATACTAAGATCATGTCGCATATCGGTAGCTTGGGTCACCCCAGGCCATCTCTTAGCTCCGCCCCTTCAATAGGCAATTCCTACAGGTCAAAGGTTTAGAGTTTATCATCAAGTCAAACGATATACTGACCTGCCACGAGGACGAGTGCGAGCGTGTCGTATCGGTCAGCAAGACGCCAAGTTTATCGTACAGTTTGCGCAACAGCTCGGGGCCCAGCAGCTCATACACACACATCAGAGTGTCTGAGATATCGACTCTGCAGTCAGTGTAAACATTGTTCAAATCAAAACATGCATCCAATGTTTATACTGTACTTAACCGCGGATGATTAGACAACGTAGACCCGCACTTTCTCATGTTATTCGATCATTTTGCTGACCTGTATGTTCGGAATAGTTCCTTGTCCTCAGAAGACCACGAGGCGTAGTCGTGCTCGTTGGGGAAGCGCGCTTTGTGCAGCAGGACGTCGACCAGCTGGAAGTAAACAGGTCTGTACATCTGCAGGTAAAACGTCTGCTTCTCCGTTTCCAGTGACATGATGTCATCCTGTAAGAAAAACACCGGTTCTCATTAAAGACTACCAGAAGATTAAGAATTAAGTCTTGGACGTCTAAAATCCGGCAGCGCACCTGCAGCGTGTACCAGAATGTGAGTGTGAGTGAGCTGGATGTCTCATCCACTGGGTAGTGGCCAGGAATGGCGGTGCTGGACAGAATCATATTGACCAGAGCCTGGAAACCCTGCCAGTGTCCAGTCTGCTCCAATAATGTTCTGAGGCATGAAGTGAAACACAGACAGAGAAACAGAGAGAGAGAGAGAGAGAGAGAGTTAGTCAGTCATAATATCTCAACCTGACATATAGGGGAGATTGAACCCATGTAGTGAAAGTCATTCTGCTCTGGTGATGATCTTTATGTATTTTATTTACATTATATGCATGCAGCAAGGTCAGTGTGGGTGCGACCTCAACCTGCAATGAGTTTCGCCGAGAGCAATGACGATTCTGCAGATTCCGTGAGACGTCTCCATGTCTCTGTCATGCACTGCCTTCTTCAGTTGTTCCTGAAGCTCTAGAACATGGGGCAACAGCTTCACCAGACTGTCCGCAGACCTACAAGACCCGCAGGGAATGTTAGTGTACTTATACAGAAGTTATGTTTGGTATTTCAGTGATACCATTATGGATTATTTGGTCAACGTTTTTTTTTTCATTGGCAGTGAAAATGTGTCTCCTCCAAATTCTAATGTTTGTCCCTCACCTCTGCCAGTCAGGCACTGAGAGGGCACCGACAACGCTCTCCACAGCCGTATCAAAAAGGTCGGGCACTTTAAGTAGCGCCAAGCTATCACGCAACACTCCTTCACTCTGTCCCAGATCGACGCCGAGCCCGAGCCAGGACGGCACGCAGCGCAGCGCTCGTTCCTTCATGCTGCCGACCGAGCCTTCGCCCCGTAGCAACTCCCGCAGCAGTGGACACAACACTGTCCACTCTTGTGCAAGGGCACCCTGAAGCCTGGCACGATTCCCTGATGTGAACTTCTTGCTCAAGAGCTCCTCAGGCAGCACAGTGAGCACCTCTAACAGGGCAAGACGCCGGCCGTCCACCTCAGATGTGCCCTCGCCACTCTGGAACGCCTGCAGGAGATCGGGAACGGCAGTGGGCCAGGTGTCGAGTAGGGTGCGGAGGATCAGAGACGCCAGGGCCACGCAGAGGCGCGTCAGCACCATCTTGGGGCCGAGGGCGAAGTGGCACACGTGGGTGACGAGCTGAGAGCGAAGAGACTCGCGAAGCTCAGGACAGAGGTCATGCCAGTGGCTGGAGATCTTGCTATGTAGTGTGCTCGCACCAAAAAACTGGATCTCAGGAACCTGCTCAGGAAATGGGGACGAAACCATTTCAATCACGTCATTACGGTCTGAAAGTGAGCTTATAAAATAACAAGTTCCATAGATTTATTAGTGATTAAAATATCCGAAAACATAAAATGTCCAAAAACCATAAGCAACCCTTGGCTACTCGAACACACTGCCTGTCCAAAATATGCAGTATTGGTATTTACAGATGTCTGCTGCTCCTTTACTCTGTAAAGCTTCATAACGGCTATAATCGGTGATATTAGTTAATTGGTGATTTCTGAGGCTGGTAACTCTAAATGAACGTCTCCTGTACAGCACATCCTCTACCCCTCTGCTTGATGGGTTTGACTACACTGTTCTTGCAAGGATTATTCCAGAACAGCTGACCTTTTTGCCTTAAAATATCCCCTGTTTTTTGTCGCTAAATAATGCCATGTGTACTATTTCATAGTTTTGAAATTACCAGGATTGTTCTATTGTTGCAAAGATAAATCTAGATAAATCTAAACTTGTATCCAGACTATTGAAATGTACTGTATATACCACTTTGAGGTTGCTTTGACCTTTGTACCGACCTTGTCCGGGCTCAGCAATGCCCAGCAGAAATGCCACGCCTGCGGTGACGCTTGGGCCTGCAGCAGCCACTTTTGGGCCACGTTTTTCTGCACCATATCCGGATCGTAGTACAGCTGATGAAGAGCCTGTGTGAGATAATCATACCGATCAATTATGTGGCATTTCGCCCCAAACTAACAAAAAAGCTTTTAGATCAGAATCAGCTATATGGACAAATTTCTTCATATTTTGGTAAAAACCTCTGAGTGTCAGTGCAACACAACAGCAGCCACACAACACATTCTCCATACTATTATTAGTATCATAGAGCTTTGCTGAGATATCGAGTTACTTTTCTACACCCTAAAGTCTCCTATATTGACCTCAACTAATACAGTGCACTACATTAGACTTGTTATGACATGTATAACTATAAAACAGGATCCATTTGCTAAAATACACTTAGACATTCATATATTGCTAAATATAATGTCAAACTGAACATTTGAGTCCAGGGCAATTTAATTACTTACAGAATTACATAAATATTTAACAATGCATTGTTAATTATGCAATTAAGCATTACGTTGAGGTTTATAATTAGATTAATAAAACCTTTTTTTTTAAGAAGAAGTGTAATAAAGTGCTTTTTTATGCTAATTATGTGTATATAATAATTTGTGTGTGTGTGTTTAATTATTTTTAACTTCATTTGACAGTGTTGAAGTGAACACTTTTGGAAAACATTTATCTTTCAAATTGTTACAAACTTCTATCTTCACGAAATTAGCAACATGTTAACTCAAAACTAAAAAAAAAAAAAAAAGTTAGCCGCTAGCTAACTATCTTGACCGTTATTTTACGTTACAGGTTCATACAGTATGTATGTGTTTCAATTGGCGTCGCGCAGCCTACACATGTAGGCTTAATATGGAGAATAAAGACCGGCGCTGTGCGCACTTCATAGCGCACTACGTAATGATGCTAGGTTACATTTAGGATACGGACGCTGTATTTCCTCGCGAGACGCAGTTCTGATACTGAATTTGTCCGCAGCTGATTAGAAAAACACGTAGAACAGACCCTGACGGGTTTATTATGAGTGTTAGAGCAGTTATTAGCCATTTTAATGTGTATAAAGTTCGTCTTCTATTGAATTAAACGGAATAATCGATATGTCCTACCCTCTCCACTGCCTCCGCAGTAAACTCGGTCTGTTCTGAGGAAGAGGACATTATCGCTGTTAATCAAAATGTCCTGTGACAATGTTTCACAGAAACAGCTTACATAGTGTGTTCTGATTGAACACACAATGGGTCTACAGATGGGTCACACTGTCTGTGTCCAGTATGCAGTAGTTATATCCGTTGGGGTGTGTTACAAATTATGCCTAGTGCACTACTCCCTACACTGAGTGAGCATCAATAAACACCCACTTGCTACAAGATTATGAAAGCATTAGGTAGATTCACTGTAAAGACAACATTATTGGCCAAACCTGCAAATACATATACTTCAATATGAAATCGGTTCCCCTTTTCCACCTATAACAGCTTCCACTCTTCTTGGAAGGCTGTCCACAAGATGGAGTGTTTCTGTAGATTCATTCTGTAGAGCATCTATGAGATCAGGCACTGATTTTGGACGAGAAGGTCTGGCTCACAATCTCTGTTCCAGTTCATCCCAGAGGTATTCGATGGGGCTGAGTTCAGGGCTTTCAGGGCTCTGTGTTAGGGCCAGTCGAGTTCTTCCACACTGAACTCATCAAACTATGTCTTTATAGTCCTTGCTTTGTGCACTCGGGCGTGGTCATGTTGGAATAGAAAAGGGCCTTTCCCAAATTGTTGCCACAAAGTTAATCAAAAATAATAGCATTGTCCAAGATGTCTTGGTATGCTGACTTTGGTTAGTGCTGACTTTCCATGATTAGCTAGTAGTTGGATGCCTCCTTGGTGCCATTACAGGTGACGCTGTTTTCAGGAGCATACAATCTTGCAATGACCTTAAGGATTTAAGCTTCTAATTAAAGTTGTCTTATTAAAGTTGGGTCGCGCGTTGGCATTGTTATTAGCACTACTGCCCCGCACCTCCAACGTTGAAGGTTTGATTTCTGCCTCCGTTCTGCGTGCATGGAGTTTGCATGTTCTCGCCGTACTTGGTGGGTTTCCTCTGGGTACTCTGGTTTCCTTCAACAGTCCAAAGACAGGCAGGTTAGACTAATTGGCCTCCAGTGACCCTGTAACAGGATAGGCTGTATAAGAAGATGAATAAATGAAAAAAAAAATGAGTATTGTTCAGCCAAAGGTTTGAGACACCAGATCTATTCCTAGATGGAGTCCCCACTATTTGCTATTAGAATAAGCTTCACTCTTTCAAAAAGGGTTCTACAACGATTTTCAATGTTCAGTCAGCTAGAAGAGCATTAGTGACAGCCAGGACTGATGTCCAAAGGTATTCAGTGATGTTGGAGGCCACTCAAGTTCTCCCAATCCGACCTTAACACGTCATTTTTCGATCCAGTGATTACGGAAGAGGGCGTGGCCTTTGACACGGTCGTGAATATATACGTTTAGAAATTATGTGGGGCGGAATATTTACACAATAAGGTGACTTTTAAACTGGTTGTAGAGCCAATGATAAAAAAAAAAGCTCTAGTGTGTAGTGTGTGAGCTTGTAAGTCGATGTCGTACTCACCCACTCTCTCTCTCTCTCTCTCTCTCTCTCTCTGTCTCTCTCTCTAGCTCTGTCCCTCTCTCATACACACCCCTTCATTCCAACACACATGTGGGTGTGGGGTCTGACATCTGAGCGCAGGCAGTGGCATTACTGCTCACACAACACCTGGCTCACATGTTGGTGTGTGTGTGTGTGTGTGTGTGTGTGTGTTTCAAAGGAGGTGATGAAGCCTATACAGATACAAATATATTTTTAGACATAATGATCAAAGAAGTGTGAGAACAGCGAGAAGATCAGAAATTCAGTGAAATACATCCATTTGTTTGGGGTGAATTATGGATGCGCTTGTGCGTGTGGTGTTGAGTGTTGCGATCCTGACAAACACACAGAGTCTCAAAGGTAAGAGTCTAAACACTGCCTTATTATTATTGTTGTTGTTGTTGTAGTTCTTTAGTACTAGTACAGACGCCCAGACATAATAAATTTCAAGGAATATTTTGTCAATTAGACACATGATCTTCCTTTTAAACTAAAGACAATTTTACTGTTGTATGGAAAGGAATACAAATCTGCAAGACTGTATCAGAAATTGCGGGATCAGTGATAAAAACCTATACCTATTCACCTTTTCATCTGTCTGTCTGTCTATATCTCTGTCTGTCTATCTGCCTGTTTTTACACCTCGCTAATGAAGGCTGAGAATTTCACTTCCAGAACTGTTAATGAGCTCCTCGAAGTGAGAACCTCAACCTGCCACACTGGTTTGAAATCCATACCACACGTTTCGTTTCTTCACTAATCATGAACGCAGCCTCACGCTGAAAATGTATCGGCCTCGTCTACAATCTTGTCCTTTTTTATTCATTCATTTGTTTATTTAATTATACATTTCATGGATTTTATTAGCATCGCATCCAGAATTATGGGCACACCTGGATGAAGAGTAGCGTCTCATTTCATTCTCTTCTGTGAAACAGGACGTCATGGATGACACAGAGACATTCTTTTTAATATACCGTATACTTTTCACACATCTCTACCTGGGGCGCCGATAATTCTAGACTGTATATTCTTCCTCTTTTATAACTGCAGCCGGTTTGTTGGACCGTCTGCACTTCTGTAGCAGTTAAAGGTCATGACTGCTTTGTACTCGCACATCCAAAACCTCCTACTTGAACCTGGACTACTAGCTCATCTTCTCCTCCCTGTATTTTTTCCCATTGTTCTCCCTCAAGCTGCGTTGTCTGCACCTGTTCCGGCCTTGACCACTGCGTCGTTAAATGAAGTCGTTGACCTCTTTGTGACCTCAAAGGTCACTGACCTCAAAGAACCTATAAGGATGGACCTCTCCCGTTCCCTATTTGCACCACAACAAATCAGGAGCGCTGACACCGACAGAGACCAGCCAGGGGGTGAGAGAAAAAGAATATATATATATATATATATATATATATATATATATATATATATACACAGTATAGTTTAATCACAACGTTCAATGTATTCCAAGCCAAAAGCAAAAGTTGCACGGGCGACCGCTGGGACTAAAACACCCGAATTTGCTTTGACCTTAGTGTGAAAGCTTAAGCAGCTGCTCCACTCTGGAGTGTAAATTGATTGAACTTCATGCGGATTTAGATCCCATAGGAACAACATAGATGCAATACTAGAAAAAAAAAAGAGAAGATGTGACACAGTGCTGGGACAAGCAGCAGTACAGTGTTTATGATAACAGCAGGAGTTCTTAGGTACAGATTTGCACTCTAGAGGTGATATTACGTACTAAAGCAAGCATACTGTAAAAACCTGGCCAGGAACTTTTCAAAGACTTTCAGAAATGCCGAACCTCTAGGTAAATGAATTAGCATGATTTTGACTGACGGTCTGGAAATCTTGAATGTGCATCTCGGACAACCATTTGAAGCTTTTGCAGCCGAGCGCCTCCTCCTAAGGGTTGACCCTTTGACCCAGACTATGGCTTTAACTTCTACTCCAATATCGTAATGAAATATGCAATATATCTCATCATCAGTTTTTTTTTTTTATAAGCAACACAAACACTATGTACATAGTGCATTAGACCTCAAAACTCCTGTCATCATCACCAGAGAAACCTCTTTAGAGTCTCATATTGAAGAAATAATTCTTATTCTCGTTACAATTTTCATAAAAATAAGGACTGAGCAAGAATATAAGAGCTAATAGGAGTTATATGAGGGCTGGGAGCTCAGCAACTTCCCAGGTTTGTAAATGCTGCAGGCTGGAAACAGGGTTATATTTAGCGCTGATATAAATGTGCCTCACTCTTGGTTCAGAGTCAAAGTGATGTAAGAGGTTCTCGACTTACAACACATGATGATGCTCTGGAATCATCTTGGTCTGCGTAATCACACTTCTAACCGTTTTATCTTTTATTTCGCCCTCTCTAGGTGCATCCAGCACCTCCCTTCCTACTCCCATTTTGACCATAAACCAAGCGAACACGAAGATCATGGACACAAAAGACGCCAAGGCAGATGCTACCATCGTAACAGACGTCCTTCAACAGTCAAAAAGCATTGATAGTCCTGAGATGTCAATAAGTACATCACGAGGTATGAGGTCTTTTATAGAAATCGAGTCACTGGAAAAAGTTGACAATTCCTCTTGGTATATTATGCAATCTTTCCCATGTTGATAAATGGCTGGGAATTTGTCTTCTTTTCCAAAATAAATACATCCGTGCATTTTTCCAACTCCTCGCTAATATTTTTAGGCCATTGCAATAATTGACTGGAGAACATTGTGTATCTTTAATGTGTCTCCCATAATACCTCATAATTCTCCTCTTTAGATATCATACCATCCCTCGGTCCACTAATGAGCACCACCACTACACAAGGATCATTCATCCCTTCATCTACCAATCACAGTGAAGAACATCAAAACTCGTCTCAAGCCCCAACCCCTGAGACCTTCCCACCAGTATCTTTAATTCCACCTTCCATTCCAGCTTCTACTCTGAAAGACTCAATCAATGGATCTGCTTCTTTGGAAAACGAGAACCAGGACGAACCATCTGAACTAGATGTTGGAGATGAAGGTAGGTGGAGTCATAATCTGTGTGTTGTAGTTGAGAAATTCTTTTTTGCATGCGTCATACTCCATGCTGTTTGTATTTCCACCAGACTTAGACAAAGCACCTTCTCCTTTTCCTTTGGACCCTTTGCTTGCTGGCTTGATCAGCATCTTCATCATTAGCACCGCTCTGCTCTCCATTTTGCTCTTCCTCAAATTTCGCCAGCAAAGCAGCCATCCTGAATTTCACAGACTGCAAGATCTTCCCATGGTGAGCCTCCATTATAATGCTTTCACCAAGTTCTTAGAGGTAATTTGAGGTCTCCATCAAAAATATGTAGTATTACTAGTACATTGGAGAGATGTTACTTTAGTTTTTTTTTTTTGGATCTTCATGCATTGTTTGAAGACCATGATAAGTTAATCAGCACAAAGAAGAGATGTGATGCATCATTGTATTTTGAGGGATGGGGGTTCAAATCAAGTCATGCTTTTGTCTGGATGATTTCATGACTTCTTCATCTTGTGGTTGGAATGGGCCACCAGGTCTGTTTTTGGATTTGTGGACAAACCTCAGTGGCAGCTACTACAGGAAGCCCACAAAGGGAATACACTACCGGTGTCCAATCTTCTCCAGAAAGGGCCTGTGTATGTGCTTGTTTTTATTCCAGCTATGCGGAAGTCATGCTGGATAGTAAAGTAAAGTAAAGCCTTTATTTTGTCACATATACATTACAGCACAGTGAAATTTCTTCTTCACATATCAGAACGCAGGGTCAGCCATGGTGCAGCGCCCCTGGAGCAGTTAGGGTTAAGGGCCTTGCTCAAGGGCCCAACAATGGCAACCTGGCTGAGCTGGGAATCGAACTGCCGATCTTCCGATCAGTAACTCAGTGCCTTAGCCCTCTGAGCCACCACTGCCCTATTGAAAGCCAAGAACAACAAATTAAACAGGTGGAATTAGGTGTGGCTTCTGTTTGCTTGGAATAAAGGCCAGCACTCACACAAGTCCTTTCTGGTGGTCCATTCCAATGGGATAATGTTGGAGAACTTGGATAGATCGGAAAAAAAAAAAAAAAGCCATGCGGTTGCATTCTGCATGATATATAGAGGTGTACATGGAAATATCGTCCAGGAACAATTTCAAATAGTCCTGTCTTGAGATTGAACAAGTATTAAGTGGCCCCTATGGTGAGATATCTAATTATCCAGGTATACCTGGCTTTTCTTAAAGGAGAAACCTACAAGACCTGGTCATGTTAGCAACAAAAGCAGTTAAAGGACACAGATATGTTTCTATGTGTGGTTGAATGGACTAACCAGGAAGTTCTCCAATGACCAACAATGACACAATGCAGTTCTTCATCAGTTCTTCATGATATTTATTACCTATTACCTTCTCCGATCTTAACAGTGTTTGACATTATTTCCTACAGGATGATCTCTTGGAGGATACGCCGTTGTCAAGATATTCATATTAAAAAGGTTCCAGGAACTGACCAGACTGTTGGAATTTCCTCTGGTGAGACACCATGGGAACCAAAACCACCCAGAGATGTTTGGGATGGAATTTGTTGGTATTCTGAATGGTTATAAGTCATATTTTGAAAGGTATGACAGGCTCTTCCAGGAAATCTGAAGTAATTATTATAATTTTGTTTGTTTGTTTGTTTGTTTGTTTGTTTGTTTTATTCACCTGAACAACAGCTTAATGTGCAGTATACAGTCAGTAATTATACCCTCTCAATAGCAAACAGTTGTACATGCAAAAATGGGCTGGTGTGTAACTAGGACTTTTTGTAAGTAATATGAAATTAATATCAGATGTAGCAATGAATTATGTCTTTAGATTTTTTTTTTCAACATAAATTTGTGAGACTTTCTGTAAGAGTGTTTTTCTGCACTCTTCTTTATACCTGTAAAACTTTGTGCCAAATTTATGTATTATTCTACTCTCTCTGTGAGTGCGGGTGATCGTTCTAAAGGGTCCCACAAATGTGTGCAAAAGTTTGCGCCCCCATAGTGTTTTTGAATGATGAAAAAACTATTTAATAAAAAAAAAAAAATATATATATATATATATATATATATATAGATAACTGCAGAACTATAGACCTATAGAACTGCACCTCATTTCTATATACTTTGTTACCCAAGAGTCAGACTTGTATTTTTAATGCAGTCTGGGAAACACTTCTCCAGGCTTCCTGAAGTCCGGCCCCCGTACCTGAGCTGTTTTACCTGAGAAATGTTTTCTGAACCAGTTCGCTCCAGTGACCCAGTGAGAAACAGGTGCAGATGATGAGAGATGATCAGGCTGGTGTTTAGTATACTGCTGATGTTGGAGGCTAAGTGGTTGGAACAGATGAGAGGGGAAATGAGGTCGAAGCTGTTACCTAAACAAGACTTGTATCTTTAGGCACTTTACAGCGTGTCCCAATTAACCCTTCGTTCCCATTGCTTTCATTTAATCTACATCGGCTCAAGACTTCTGCACGCAGATTGTATATTAGAGACGAATTACTGAGGACCTCCTGATATGATGTTCCACGATGCCCAGGTGCCGATTCGATTTGTATTGTGAATAGTTCATAGGGAGGTTCAGAGAGAACTGCAAACGTTAACTGCAAACATATACACACACGAAATGTACAACTTTTACAAGAAAAATCTATTTTGGAGGTCAGTATAGTGATATATCAATCTACACACACACAAAGATAATCATGATATGTTTTTGGATCATTTTTCCCCCCCACAATTTCTTCTGTATATATATATATATATATATATATATATATATATATATATATATACACACACACACACTACATTTTATGAAAACAAGGTCGTTTTAAGACATTTCAAATCTCACATTGTGTTCTGTAGCAAAAAAAAAAAAAAAACTATCCAGAAACAAAGGCCATAATAATAGAAATTGTGCCTTATGCTGTTGTGTGTTTTTCTTTTTGGTCTCTATTAATATATATAAATATACAATGATGCATTTTTTTGTTACCTGTAAATAAATGTAAATTAAGAAACGTCTCAAAACCTAACGCTACGTATAATGTTGCTGTAAGTGTTCTTTTTGTGTGCTGTTTTTTTAGGTAAATGACGCAGCATAATAACCTCATATTGATGTCAAGTGAAATAGAAAATGTGATGAATGTTGATGTAAACATTCACAAATATTTTACTGTATGAGAAATTTACGCAGGACGCTAGGAATGTCCTAGGAATACGTGGCACCTTCTTTTAAAGCGACTTAATGCAGCCACTTATTAAAGCTGACTTTATTCATACGACTTCTGGTGATTTTTATTTGTATCATGCATTTCTTTTGCCCAGCCCTGATTAAATATTTCATTTTTCACAAGCACAAAAAAAAAAAATGCAAGTTTTAAATTTAAGTTTTAAAAATAATTTAATATGTAATAAACATTTACATAATAAACATTGCGTTGATCTTAACGTAATTATGTCTTGTAATTGATTTTAAAGATAAATCGGTAATAATCATACAGTACAGTATGTTATTAACACCTGAACGTCTATGCATTTAAATACAAATGTACACACAACACTGAATGAGGCATCAGTTCATCATAGTAAAACTGACAATAAAAAAATTAACAAAGTAATGACGGCATCAAGGCGTTGCATTTAACTGTGACATAACCTCATGACATTTTGGTTTGTTTAATAAGGTGATAAACACGGTATACAAATCTCATAATAAACAATATAAAAAACAATGAAAACATTTCAGATCTTTAGCAAACTGCATTCTATTAAAAATGTTTTAAACAGAATATGGGATTCACTTATTAAGCAGAACTCGATTTCATTAAACAACTAAATAAAATAATAAAACCTTCCCTTTAAATTAAATGCGATAATTCAACTTGAAGGTAGTGTTTAAAATGCAAAAAGAAAATCTTCATGAACTTTAATAATAACCTACGTTTAAACTCTTAGAACAGTAAAAAAAAAAAAAAACAATAATAAAATCGAGCAATCAGAGCTGCTGTGACAGGGAGATGATGATGTCACCGTAGGGCTCGTCCTGACGCGCCGTCACCTCTTTCATGTCTATCCGCTCTGATAACACACGAGTTCAACAGTTAGTCAGAACGAGAGAGGGAGAGAGAGAGAGGGTACGGGCGATGTAAGCACATTTCTGTAGGATCGGACTGTATATTACCCAGCAGCCTCCAGAAAGCCTGAGCAATTGTTCTGCGCCTGACACCAGGGGGCAGTAGGGAGTGAAATGTCACTTTATCCTCACCAATAGCGGTCATTCGCCTGTGAAAATACAACACATGGGTTTAGAAAACAATTTACAGATTTACTGACCAACCATGAATTATCAAATGCTCAGAAATGACACTATAGACCTCGATCATGAAAGTCATTTCTTTATTATGTTATCTCGTTATTTATGTACTGTATATGGCACATGTACTACATTTACACACTACCTGAGAGGATCTGTCTCCATCGCGACGTCCTCGAGTTCAGGAACCCTCTCCTCGGGAATGTCCTCCAAACCGCACACAGACACGGCAACAGGAGACCTAAAACACGATTAACCTGAAAAACCTGGACAAACTACTAAAGCATCTGCATGTGCATCTGGGAGATCAGATAACGTGCCACAGTGCACTACACGATCCTCACCGACGAATCTCGGGCGTCTCCATGGGTGAGACTTCTCTGTCTGTCACCTCCATCCCCAGGGAGGACACTGGAAAAAGAGATATATCTGAATGCAGAGCGCAGACACCATCTGTGTGGAACGCTACATCTTCACAGAGGAGGGAGAAGTGTGTGTGTGTGTGAGAGTGAGAGAGGGGCTGATATCTGACCTGGAGTATCGTATCGTGAGATGCCCGACACCACTATCTCTGTCGGCATCTGCAGAATAAAGGACAGAAGCAGGAATATCAGAGCCAGTAGTTTTTCCATTAATTGTTTTTTTTATACTGACTGATGAAGGGTCATGAAGAATGATGAAATCTTGTGTAACGACTTTCATTAAAATTATGAGTCAGTCCTGTTTCCATAACGAAATACCGACAGGAAGAATCATAAAACTGGCAATAACGCACTACTCACTTTAATACTGGAAATAACACAAACTACTGACTTTTAAAATGAATATGTTACACAAACTAAATAACACAACTACTGACTGTAAAATAAACATAAGACAAACTACTGACTGCAAACTTAAACATAAGAAACTGCCGATTAACATAAACATAACACAAACTACTGTCTCTAAAACAAACATAACACAAAACACATACTGACTACAAGTTAACATAAAAACTACTCACTGTAAAAAATAAACAAACCACAAACTACTAACTAAAGACCTGAACAAAAGACAGAGACCTGAGTGTAAACCTAAAAACATCATAAACTACTGACTGTAAAATAACCAAAACACAAACTATTCAATGTAAAATAAACATAACAGACAACTGACTGCAAAATAAACAAAAGACAAACTACCGACTGTAAACCTAAAAACATACCACAAACTACTGACTGTAAAATAAACAAAAGACAAACTACCGACTGTAAACCTAAAAACATAACACAAACTACTGACTGTAAACCTAAACATAAGACAAACTACCGACTGTAAACCTAAAAACATAACACAAACTACTGACTGTAAAATAACCAAAACACAAACTATTCAATGTAAAATAAACATAACAGACAACTGACTGCAAAATAAACAAAAGACAAACTACCGACTGTAAACCTAAAAACATAACACAAACTACTGACTGTAAAATAAACAAAAGACAAACTACCGACTGTAAACCTAAAAACATAACACAAACTACTGACTGTAAACCTAAACATAAGACAAACTACTGACTGTAAACCTAAACATAACACAAACTACTGACTGTAAACCTAAACATAAGACAAACTGCTGACTGTAAACCTAAACATAAGACAAACTGCTGACTGTAAACCTAAACATAAGACAAACTTGTGACTAACATAAACATAACACAAACTGCTGACTGTAAAATAAACATAAGACAAACTATTGACTGCAAACATACACACAACACAAAGTACTGACTGTAAACTTAAACGTCACACAAACTACTAACTGTAAACCTAAACATAACACAAACTACTGACTGTAAACCTAAACATAACGATAACACATAGTGTAAATCTAAACATAACAATAACACATAGTGTAAACCTAAACATAACAATAACACATAGTGTAAACCTAAACATAACAATAACACATAGTGTAAACCTAAACATAGCAAAAACTGCTGATTGCAACACTAAATATTTAATAACAAAAACAACTAACACTTATGACAAAAGTAACAAATTACTGACTCCTAAAGTGAAATGATCACACTACTGACTGTAACACTAAAAACACCTCAAACGAAAACTCATAATGGACCCTGAAACAGAAAGCAACACAAACTACTGACTGTAAAACTAAAAACAAGACAGATTACTGCCCATTAAACTGAAATAAAAACTGTTGATGCTACAAGTGAAATTAACATAAGTTGACACTTACTGTAAAAATAAAACACTAACTACTGATTCTAATACTAAAACTAACAAACTACTTACTGGAATACTGAATCTCTCTGCCACACCAGAAAAACAGCAGAATCTATTGGCTGTTAAATAAGAAAATAAATAGACTACTGAACTAGAAATGAAACCAACTACTGTCTTTAAAAAATAGACTGTAGTATTGAAAAGAAACTCAAACATGTGAACTGGAAATACCACAAGCTATTGACTCTAAAACCTAACTACTGACTGCTGATTTTGAAACACAAGACTGGTTTAGACGTCTATTATCTCTCCCCTTTCTAAACTCTCTGACCTCCCTGAGCTCTTCTTCTTCTTGCTCCTCTCTTCCTCTCTCTCTCTCTCGTACAGCCTCGAGATCCTCCTCTTCAGCTTCCCTGCGGCGTTTGGATGGAGGGATGTGATGGACGACTGCACCCTGCTTCCACAACTCCAGAATTTCAGGGGGAAGTTCTGAGTGAACATGACAAAAAATCATTAGTTGTAAGGAGATAACAGATTACGAGACTCAAGATTAAACTCAGTTACAGAAAATCTGAAAATAAGATCACCAAATAAAACTGAACTATATGAAATAAACCCTACACACTGTAAAACAAAAGAAAAAGAAATCATATACATGAACAAAAAACAAAGAAAAACAAACAAAAAACTGACTGATTACTGACACTATGTATACAAAAGTATATAAAAGTACTGATGGAATAACTGCTGTAAAAAAAAAATTACTTTGGAAGTTGGAAAAAACATACTATAAAGTACTGAAAAATAACAGTAAAACAGAAAACACCAAGTACTGACAGAACAAAAAACAACAATAACAACAACAAAAAAAATCCAAACTCAACTACTTACAATGAAGCTAGAAATACTGAAAATTTAACCTTTTTAACAAATCTGAAGAAAATAAAACAAATTACTGATGCTGGAATTAAAAGTAATGACAGTAAAAGTAAAAAAAAAAACATCAGTTACCGACTGTATTTTTAAAAGTACTGCCAGGAGGACTAAAAGGCCTCACAAAACATAAACTGCTTACAGTGAATCTGAAAATGCTGCCAGGAAAACTACTGAAAATATGGACTATAATGAAAAACAATTCTGAAAGAATTCACAAACTACTGACAAAGAAATGAAACCTACTGTACTGACATTGAAACCTAAAGTTATTATAAAGTACTGAAAAATAATGGTAAAGCTAAGAAAATACCTGTTACTGACAGTATTTTTTAAATGTACTGACAGTAAAACAAACAAACAAACTAAACTAAACTAAACTGTAAATATTGTCAGAGAAACTGAAAAATCCCCTGAACTACTTACAATGAAGCTGAAAATACTGAAAAAAGACAATAATTATTGATAGTGAAATGAAAAGAAATTACAGTAAACATAAACTACCCAATTTGAAGCTGAAAATGCTGCCAGTAAAATTGAAGGTAACAAGAACTAGTGAAAATAAGAAATGTAATGACAGAAAACATCAAAGAATTCACAACTATTGACAAAGAAATGAAACTTACTGGTACTTAATTCATATACAGTGGAACCTCGGATTGCGAGTAACATGGTTCACGAGTGTTCCGCAAACCGAGCAAAGATTTTTAATACATTTTTAATCAGAAACCGAGCAAGTATTAGTTTACGAGCGCCGAGTATCATGTATCACGCATGCGACTCTTATTTTGACACCGAGCGGCAAGCGATCACAACTGAGCCAATGATTTTTCCCTCTCTTGCGCTGTGGGAATTATGGGTAATCGTCTCCCCTGCTGCGTCCCCTGTGTCAAAATAAGAGTCCCCTGCTGTGTCTTAGTGCTCGTCTCTTATAATCAACATCTCCCTCTCTCTTCTATTTGCACGCGCGTTATTTGACACTGTGCCCCACACACGCCGACACACACACACAAACACACTTTTTACACAAACTTAAAAAGCGAGGTGGGGGAGGGAGAAGGAGTTTTAAAGTTTAAGACGATGCGAGGGGCTAATTCCATACACACACACACACACACACACACACAAATACACGGCGCCTGCGTGCACAAACGGAAACACTTAACTGTCTGGATTTATTTTTACTTTTTTTTAAATGGTAAGTGCAGGTTAATTTGTTTTATTTTTACTTTATGTGTTGTATTGATTATTTTATGTATTTATTGTTTTGGGCTGTAGAACGAATAATTTGAGTTTTCATTATTTCTTATGGCAAAATTTTATTTGGTTTACGAGTATTTTGGAATACGAGCCCGCTTCCAGAACGAATTATGCTCGTAATCCAAGGTTCCACTGTATATGACTATAATACAATGACTAAAAACCTGAAAGAATTCACAAACTACTGACAGAAAATAAACTTACTGGTAATAAAAAATACAAACGATGAAAAAGTATTTAAAGTACTTTAAATTCTTAAAATAAAACTGATGAAAAAAAACAACTGATATTAAATCTGAAAAAAGGTCCAGGAAATACAGACAGTACTAAGAAAAATTGAATGTACTAAAAAAGTAAACTATGGAAATGCAAACTACTGACAATAAAAGTCAGAAAGTCAGAAATGTGCAGATTTTTTGTCAGTAGTTTTAGTCTTGTCACAGCTATGTAATACATTCAGGGTTTGAATGGGTACTCACTCATGCAGGGGTTACTGAGAAGTACTTTGGGCTTGCTCACTTGTGAAGGTGCTCTGATCAGAACCTCAGCCTGTGAGAGAAATCACATCAGGTTCAAACTGACTATGAACGTGAACATTGTGACATGGAAAAGTGGTTCCCGAGGGAACCAAAAAACTATGCAAATCTGTGTTTGTAAAGTCAACTTGATCCATAAAACTGTATGAATTATTCATTACGAAGCCACCTGCAGGGTTCAACTTTCATTAATTGAGAGATGAGTGTGTGAGCGGTGTGAGATATACTGTACCTCTTATCTTAGTGTATTCTTATCAACATAGTATGCAAGTAATCAATAAGTATATTCTAGGGTAGCCTCTTGACACCTGAATGACAACCTTTGGGTAAAATTTTATGCATTTTTTCAGTTTGAAAAAAGACCTTGATTACGATCACAGAAAATGTAATGAACACAAAGGTCGAGTCCGGGTCTTAGGAGGTTAACGTGATCGTGACTCGTGAATGTCCTTGGATATTGTTTCTTACATTATCGTGGCACCTCAGCACAAGATTTGTGTTTAGACTACAACATCCAGGCTATCTTATAAACCACCCCTCCCCTATGTATGATACACTCATTCTGTCTCCTGATTTATGGTCCTGTACTCCATTCCTCTGGTCAGCTACAATAATTTGATGGCCATCCAGAAAGATTTCCAACAATTGATGGTGACTCTTGTTGGAATTTGTTTGGTCTCCATTTGTGTCTGATCGCTGTGACAACCGATCATCACATCACCAACGGAAAGCTCTGCCCTGGAGGTCACTTGTACAACGGCAAGGGTGAGTTTGATCCATCCATACAAAATGGCAACGTTTTTTCAGAAGCCTAAAGCTGATCAGGGACGTTCCTCTGGAGTTCCTGGATCATCTTTGCCTTATGCTGATAATCAGAGCTTTGAAAAAAAGAGTTCGCGCAGATGTTGGATAAGTTGTGCGGGAAGAAAAAGGCCAGGTTATGTAAGGATCTCGGGATTTCTGAACAGAGTTCTGAGTGGACAAGGGAGCAGTGTTTTTCTGCTTTGAGAACATGCGTTCAGCGCAAAGACCTTGAAGGAGCGGTTCAAGTGTACCTTTCCTAATGCAAACGGCAACCCGAGACAGAGATGTGCTTGAACGTGAGAAGCGCAAACGTGACGAAAAGATCGCTAAACTCATGCAGGAATGCGCTAGCTATAAACTTGCTGTGTCCACTCAGAAAGCTTGTGGGCAAGCACAAAACTCCATTAAGTCCCTTCAAGACAAGATTGAGATTATGGAGAAACAGGCTGAAAAATTATCTTTGCCTAAATCTAAGAAGATTCAGAATCCGGAACTGTTATCTTCCACCGACTTTCGCCTAGGTCCGGCAGCTATGACCTATAAACTACTGTCTCCTCCAGAGGTGGATCGTATAGCGAAAGATTTTATTTATTTTATTTAATTTTTTATTTTTTTGGATTTTTCCCCGAATTTCTCCCTAATTTAGTCGTGTCCAATTCCTCCCCGTCACTAGGGGGCTCCCACATTAAGGCTACTACTACCACTCAGCCGGGAGGGCCGAAGACTATCACGTGTTTCCTCCGAACCACGTGACGCCAGCCGACCGCATCTTTTCGAACTGCTCGCTCGCGCACCGTTGGGGGCGGCGTAACACACTCGGAGGACAGCGCTATCCGCTCCCACCGCTGCGCGAGCTCACAGACGCCCCTGATTGGCTGTAGAGCCGTGATTAATGTGGGAGCATTATGTACCTCTCATCCCTCCCCTCTGAGAGAGCTCGGCCAATCAGCTCTCTCTCGACCTCCGGCTGCGAGAGGTTACAGCACCACCCGGGATTCGAACTAGCGATCTCCGGATGATAGGGCGAGCGCTTTAATCACTGCGCCACTCGGAGGCTGATAGCGAAAGATTTTAAACATCCCAGAGAGATGGGCATGGCTCCATTTCTGACTCAACTGACACGTAGGATTCAGCTGTACAACTTTCATCCGCTGGATATTATCGCTATATGTTTGTAATTACTTCTGCCCAGAGAAGTAGATAAGCTGAAAGCTTTTTATCGGTCTTGCATCGAACAGCAAAAGATCACTTCGGTGCAGGAGTGTACCAATGACCTTCTTGGAATCGTTCGCACGTTTGTGGACAGAAACGAGTGTTGGCGCAAGGTTGTTGACTGTCAGCAGTGCAAAAATGAGTCTGTGATGGAATTCACTCAGCGTTACGCTCAGGTGTTCCTCGTGCACAGCAAAAGCGGGTTTGGATCTATCGATGATGTCGCATCCAGCTGTATCCCTGTTGTGCAATGGGCTGATGGTTTAACACCTGACTTACGCGAGGCGCTGCCGCTGTTGAAGCCCGAATGGCGTAAGGTAACTCTTAACAAGCTCTCTGACAGCCTCTCAGCATATGAGAGGGACTCGAACATGGGGAAACCGCGATCTGTTCAACATGATGTGTGCCATTACTGTCATAAACAAGGGTACTGGCAGAAGGCATGCCGCAAGAAAAGGGCCGACATAAAGAAGCAGAAATGCAATCCGGACTCTGGAGCTCGCCAGCCTGTCGGTTCTATCTCACCTGACGTGGCAGGGCAGATCATTCAGCTCATCCAGTGGGCTTTTCAAGTGAATTTAAACGCAGATGGTGATGGTGGTGTTAAGACCAAAGAACAGCAAATCTGGTCTTTCCTGATGGACATGTATGCTAACACTCCCGCGTTGGAGGTATGGTCCAGGGTGGATAAAGGGGCGAGCCTAGACTCTGCTGGCACATGGAGGATAAAAGGTGGAAGGTATGTTGCTCCTCAGGCCTTGCTTCCAGATTTGGCTCAACAATTCCACAGTGTTGCACATGCGGATGTCCAGACAATGGTCCATCGATTTTCTTCTACATGGTGGAGCTTTAAGTTCTGTGCCCAGGCATCCGATGTCGTCCGACGGTGCGTACCGTGTCACAGACTTAGGACTTGGATTCGTACTAAAGTGGCGCCACATCCTACATAGGGTCAGTTTGGGTGACTCTGAGAGAAGAGCTTCGAGAGGATCTGACGGCGTTTAGGCCGCGGGGGTTAAACCCCAAGCGAAGATTCCCTGTCCTGCAGTAAATACGATTAACTTTTCTCACTTCTCTCAGTGGACAGGACCCAAGTTAGGCAGGGACAGATGGTCAACCTTTGGACTTGCAGTTAACTTTACATTATGACGCGGAAACATTTCATTAATTGCTTATACCCGTGTATGGATTCGTTAAGGATAAACAATTAAACGAATGTTTCCGGATTATAATGAGACACTTCTGCGCCTGCTGCGAGATACCGTTATCTCTTGTTTGCCTTTGTGCGTTTGTGCGATTGTGTGTGTCTTTTGCAGGAACAAGCTGCTGATACGAGGGAATATCAAGCCTCCTACAGGACTCATCAGGTTTCCGCAAGCTCTCGATGGCCCCATGTCGTCTCCCCGTGAGGTCTGCAGTTTGTCTGTGATGTTTTAAAGCAAGACCCGGACGATCTCACATAATGTCTTCTGTTTTGGTTTGACATTGTACTTAAATGTTTGTGTGTCCACTGGGAATCTTAATAAAAGGGGAGGAGTCTTATAATATAAATATACAAATATATGAAAATGGGGAAATTAACATTTGGGACACTTTCAGTCAAATCTATTTTCTTAATGATATTAAGCTTTCTGGTTCTGATGTTGATAAGAGAAACGTTTTTTGTCATTTGTTTATGTTAACTGAGGCACACCGTACTCAGACTGCGAGGTTTGCATTCCTCTCTACTGGTGTCACATGGTCGGGTCATGCCATTTATTTTAGTTTGTGAGGCCACTTGTGCTTTATTACGTACTGTACAGTGTGAAACGTCTCAGCGTAAGCAAACTTTAGACTTACCTTATCTCGTTTCCATGGTAAATTATCTCGCAATTAATTAATTACATGATTAATTAGCGTAAAAAAATAGCAACGGCTTAAAATGACTAAATTAATCAGACTGGTTGTGTTATGTCGGCTTGCTGAACCTGGAGATTCTCCTGAGATTGAAACACTACTGCCTTGTACTTGTCTAATGACACTGCACTAGTGTTTTACTTCCCTGCACTATAATCACATGTAGATTCTCCGAGCGTTAAACACACTCCTATACGATTCCCACTGTATATCTGATATGATGTACGCTCGTTATGCGGACAGAAGTGTAAGACCTGTCCCAGTTCGGGATATGTAAGTGGATAATCGCCTCGCCGGTGATTACAGTGTGTATGCAGGATAGTTTTACAGGGTTTAGCGTTGTTTAAGCCTGTAAATTTAATTCAGTTATATTAGATTATATGTATACATTTTTTTATGTTTTATGTTTCTTATCAACATAATACATGAATCATTAAGAATATTTCATGTCAGTGTGATTTTGACACTTTTGACACTGTTTTTTCTTCTTGGCCTTGGGTATGTCTCGTTTAAGCATCATTTGTTTAGACCAGAGCACCTTTGTGCCTTTCTACAATAAACTGTCTCTTTTGTACCGACCGTCTCCTGACTATTGAGTCTCGTCGATTCGCGACAGCCAAGAACGTACCAAAGATTTGGTTTCTATGCTTGGGTCGTTAATCTGGGCTTGCAGTGCATCCTGGGATATCTGTATGTCTTCGTCCATGAAGACCAGCTGCCTCTTTCTCCTCCTCTGTCGTCCCTCCGCGGGGGCCTCTGGGACCAGGACAAGCTGTGACACAGAGACGAGACACTCTAATACAAAACTGATAACACTAATACACGCAACAGAAAGTTAACACAAGACTGCTGACGATATACATTTACTGTATGTATATACTGTATATATATTGTATATAGTGCTGTCAATCAACTAAAAAAATTATTTACTCTGGTTCATCACAGTCATAGTCTGGGATTAATCATGATTAATCCCAATTTTCTAAATACTCAGATTTACTTGTATTGTAAACGTGCAGTGTTGGAGTGAATAGATTATTTAACAGAAACAGATTATAATATCTCAAACATTAACCTTTAACAAATGTTCAATTAAAATCTCTGCAATGGGACCGGCGCTGCGTGCAGAGGCAGGTGTGATTATGGGCAGCCATTAGGGTCAAACTTG